>VDFB02254017.1:137293-262556 GCA_007258455.2 Sequoia sempervirens
AAAATATTTTGCAAACAAAAGTAAGAGATGATGTTAAATATATAAGTGAAGTTTATGTATGCAAACAAACAAATTGATAAAACATGATGAGCTATAAGTGAGAGAAGTTTGTGCTAGTTTTATATGCTCATCCATACCAATAGAAGGAATTGATCTTGAACCCTCTCCAACAAGCATTGTTTGAACTTGGGTCTCCTCCTAACTTCAAGCTCCATGTGTTCTTCAACAAGATTTGTTTGATCAATATCTAGATTTGGCTGACTCGACTTGAGAATCTAGGCATAAAACACAAAATAATTTGAGAACATTGAAGTGATGAAAAGACCAAGACACAAAACAACTACATGCACATCTATGAAACAAATCCATAAATGCATAGCCAAGGATAGGATACACATGGGTCAAATTCCATGCCAAGCATCAAAGTTTGAGGATTATGCATACAAGTGACTTAGAACTTTTAGGCTAGTGATATAGCAAAGGAAACCCTTAGAGTATAACAAGGTGATCCAAAGAACCCCAACAAAATTGGGCTATAAGATGTTTCAAGGTTTCAAATAAATTTCCAATATGTGCTAAGATGAAAAAAGTTAAAAATTTATGGGACATAAAACACAACCCAAATAATCAACTAAAACCAAACACAAATATTGAAACAAAAAGAATTGGCTTAAGGAATTGGAGTCAAGGATTAGATAAACATTGCAACTTGCATGACCAAGATGACTTGAGAACATTTAATAGTATTTATAGTCATTCAAGTAAAATGATGGTTAGAAACCTTCAAAAAAAAAGTGTGTTAAGACATAATGTAAAGAATAATCTATCATATATAACTATTATTCCTTGGCACCATATAGCTTGAGTTAGAATTGGGCATTTTTATTAAAATATTTAAAAAATATTTTTAAGGAACTATTGATCATTAGATTAAATTCAATGGGAGTTTAGAAAAATCTTAAGCTAATTAGATGTTGCAATGTAGATTGGATAGGGGATATTGATCACCAAATATCAACATTAGAATGATACTTCATTGTACATGAAGGTGTAGTTTCATGAATAATTAAGAAAAAATAATGGTTTCTTTCAAAGTGCAAAGTTAGAATATATAGGAATTTACAAAGCCATAAAATAATTAATGTGGTTGAAAAAATTATGAAAATCAAGTGGGATAGTGGGGACACAAAATTTAAGGTTTCATTGGAGAACTAAGCATGTATTGAAGTACTGTAAACTTTCTTCATGAACAAAGTAAAGAAAATTTTGTAGATGCAATACTCAGCTGACGATAATGTGATGACAAAAACATTAAACAAAGGTATTGGTAAAAGATAAGTGTAAGGTTTGTAGGGAAGGATTTAATGTACAATATTTTAGTTTAAGAGTACATTTTAAGTTGGGGTATTGTAAGTTGAAAAGTGGTCATACATTAAACATTTCTAATTTTAATAAGAAAGCCAATGCAAAATGTATGCACATACAAATTTATGTTTAGGTGTACTAACCAAATTATTGGGTGGAGTAATGCACAAATTATGGATTCCATCCCATCAAATGAATACTCATGTTTTTTCAAAGTAAAAGTCCTAAACACACACTTGAGAGTGAGAGAGAGAAGAAACAAGCATGTACCTTGTTTATTTCTATGATAATTTTCCAAGTTTTGTTCACGCCTCTTATGTTCTTTTGACAATTTTCGTTGAGATGCATTTTTTCTTTTTCTTTGTTGTCCCATTTTCTTCTTCAACTTAAAGATGACTCAAAACAAGTCCTGTACCAACTTAGTTAAATCATCCTCCAAAATTTTCCTTGATTGATAAAAATGAAAAGTTGTCGAGCTCCAATATTTGCCTCCTTGATAAATGTGCAAAAACTTCTCCAAAATTTGTGCTCCAAGTGATATAAATGAGAATTAATCTTGCAATTTGATATCCAGAATAATGAAAAATAAGCTTCTATTCATATGCATATGGGATGGGGAAAAAATTATTCTAGTATACATGGAATAACTAGATCCTAGTTTAAATGAATCAAGTAGTAAACAAACAAGTTATTTCATTGTGGAGTTTGTTGTTATTTAGTGCATAGGTATGCACAACATATCTAGTAATTTTAGAATTTTGTTAAAGTGTGAAATGTATATTAGGGGTATAATTTGAATTAAATTTTTCTTAATTATATTTGGATTGAATTTCCAAGTTACTTGTCAAAATGTATAATAGGAATTTATAATTTGAATTAAATTTTCTTCATTATATTTGAATTGAATTTCAAGTTACTTGTCAAAATGTATAATAGAGGTATAATTTGAATTGAATTTCTTGTCAAAATATTATTTCTTGTTCTCAACTCAATGGTTCCGCGTTGCTTAGAAGTCATTTTAAAAAAAATTTATTGTGATCAATATGAATGAACTTAATTATAAAGTGGCATTGATTTCCCTAAAATTCTACTAGAGATCAAATGTATATTGAATATAAGGAAATGTAAGTTGTAAGAGATCATAAAATAAGAAAACATGTATGTATATTGAATATTTAAAGCAAATGCATACATATATTATGTGTAAACATGTTTAAACCATAAGCAAACACATGTACATACATGTAAAGGGATTCAATACATATAAACATAACACATATTATAAGCAAAGAGGCAAATGTGTGTATATATCATATAAAAAAATATATGTACATATCATATATGCAAAATTTAAATTAAAGATTATCAAATGTCAAATACTAAAGATCAACAAATAAGCAAATGTAAGTTAGAGATCATTAAATCTCAAATACTAAAGATCATCATGTATAAGCAAATACATGTGGTAAAGATCATAAATCTAGTGTGCATGGCCTGATATGAATGTCTACTCCTAGTCGAATGGCCATCTGAATGAGAACAGTCCTGCTCTGATGGATGTGCTGAGCCCTGCAAATAAAATTGTATACAGGATGTGTTAAATACATATAATTTATATTAAATAAATTTTATGAAAGTTATTTTTAAATGAACTTATATTTTTAAATATCAATCTAGATCTATGCATACATAAATATTGCATGTACATATACACGTGTGATTATATAAAAATGTAAAACTCACATGTCCACTGGCAGCAGATTCATCCACAGAGTCACATCGATCATGCACACGATCTAGACCAAGGCTAGGAGTGAATGAGGTATGTCCACCTGTAACAATATATATACATATATATATCAAATTACATGAATATATAGTTAAAAAAATAATTTAAAAATAATGAAAAAAGAATTGAAACATGCACATGCACATCATCTGATATCGGATGACCTAAGTCCTTTGAAACGGTCGCCTCCACCATATCCACCAAACGGTCAAGCGATAAATCAACATCTGCATCCCTCCGATCTATCCCATGTCGTGCCAGAAATGATGAATGTAGAGGACTATGAAGGTGAGATGGCATTGGCGATGATGAACCAGAACCAATCAACATATTAGTAAAACCCATAGTCTGTGCAGCTGCCAAATGAACTGTAGGTGGATCCTGATGCGCACTAGTGCTCGACTGAGAGTGATGGGATCCTAGAACTGAATGACCTATGCATCTCAAATGATATCTAACATGCTATATACCGATCCCATTGTCTGATGCAATGTTGGAATATTCTTCCAATAGGTCCTCAGCCAAACAATGCATAGTCATGCGTGCCATATCTCCTGTAAGTGCATCGAGCTATGTAGGAGTAGGGATGCTGACCACTGTAAAAGGATCCATGGTGGTCCATTGTGCTGAAAATGGCATGGATCAGGAATGTACAAACATCAAATACTGACCTACACGATCATCAAATATCCTAGTGGTGGCAGCCGCAATGTCACCTATAGTGTCAATTGCTTAGCAACGACAACCTCATCTGCTATGGGGGCTAGAGCTAGGGTGAGAGCAGGAGACCTCTCACCAACCAATACCCTAAACACTGGGGGTGGTCTATCTGCTTGACGATAGGTGGGCCTATCAGCAATCCTGCCACGCCCCTGACCAACATATGGTGGAATGCCCAGGTAGTCAACTTTGAGGCCCAAATGAACCTCAACATACAACTGCTGAACAAAATACAATGGAATCTGGTCATTGTTTGGGTATAGACCATGTGCTGCGAGAAATCGTGGGTAGATCAATGAGACCATAGCATGATCGACACATCTAGTGACCTAGTATCCCCTAACCTTACGCACATTTTGATAAAATGGAAAAAAAGTGGCTTTTATCATTTCTTTGGTGACACTATCTTGTATTTGTTTAAGGGGAACGTCACCATATACTTCTTCCCGCATGTGGGAAAGAATAGTAGCTACTCTATCTAGGGAATATGCACTAGTCCTCTCAAGTTCATCTTTTAGTTTTTCTAGACTATGCAATATTAACATGCATGGTTCACTATATATCCCCGGGTTTGCACCCTGTGCTAATGAATCTCTCAATTTTTTAATCTCATTAGTGGTATTTCCAAACAAATTTTCTGTAGGTGGAACATCTTCATTTTCCATGTTATATATGTATGTACACCTAAAGAAGCAATGAGACCTTGGTAAATAATATATCTAGATATAGAGAATATATTTATCTAAAACAGTTCTAATAATTCATCTACTCATCAATAATATTTTCATACCATTAACAATTTAAAAAGAATTGGAAGACAACTATAATCTATAACATAGCATCCTTAAATGGTTCAAATTTTAAATGAAACAATGAAAGAAAGAATAAGAAAACAAAGATTAGTGTAAAATTATTTGAAAATAATTAGGGATAAAAATATCTAATCTAATAGTTGTTAACATAAATGAACTTCAAAATATATAATTCATGTTAAAAAATATATAATTTAACAATTTATACAACTTCTAATTATGATAAAGACAAGAATCTTAATCTATACCATTATTTTGAGTTTGGTTTAATAGAAATTGAAAAAAATATAATCATAAAAAAAACAATGAATAAACTAAGGATCATTTAACAATGGTGAATTGGTGCCTAAAGATTGGCCCAAAAAATTATAATATTCAACATTCTCATCACAAATTATATATGAAAACTAAGGATCATTTGGTTATATATATTTTCATAGATTTAAAATTTGAATATTTATTACTATGACATATAGTTCATTACAATTAGATTTTTAAATAATATTGTAATAATTTATTATGTCGTTGAAATTTGTTTTGTGGATTTTAATGTTGTTTTTTAAATTTAAGTTAGAGTAAGTAGAATCTAATGAGATACCTTAAAAAGATTCAAGTTTTATAATTTAAATCCCCCTCTTATAAATATAGTTTTTTCTAGTCTTACAATTTTTTGTGTCATCTGTTCAATTATTTTAGCTATGGATTTAGCCACAATCTTGTAGGAGGTATTAAGAAGAGTAATTAGTATCCACCCTCAAATAAAAAAAAAAATTCCTTTAGGAATTAATTTATCAACCCTTGATTAATAGAATTTAAATGATGGATCCCTTTGATAAAGCTACTTTTTATACCTCATAGAGTCCTCCTTGATGAATGGACATATTGTTTTAAGGAATTGTGTAGCTAAACCATCTATTCCAAGACTTTTTGAGTATTCAAATCCTTCAAGGAAATATCAACCTCCTCAAGGGTGAATAAATTATCTAAATGTGCCTATTTTTTTAGACCAATTATTTTGGGTATGCAAGTGCCAATCAATTCCTCAACTATATCTTGACGTGGATCTCCTTCAACTAGATCAATTAAAAATTATTTGTAATGTTGGAGGAAAATGGATTTAATATCATTAGAGTTGTCATGGAACTACCTCTCTTGATCAACGATAGATATTATCCACTCTCGAGAATGTAAATATGTTCGAGATAACTAAAAAATAATTTGTATCCCTTATATCCTTTCATCCAATGTAGCCTATTTCTTAATTGAGATCCTCTACCACAATTTAGTTCAAATCTTCTAAGTTTTATTTCAATGAAAACAACCACTCATTGTAGAAAAGTTATTAGTAAGTGCTAAATCCAAAACAAGTTTTTTTTTTCTATTTGGATCCATATATTTTTTCCATTCTAGATCTCTTTCTCTAGCCATATTCTTATTGTAAGATCATAGTAAGGTAGTGCAATAGATTTAATCGCATCATTCCACAATTGTATCCACTTACCATTTTGATGAGGTATAGGAACATCAACCAAAGGGATATTAGGGAAGCAAGGTGATCAATTTGATTGAGGTGGGAAGTGTTGAGATTGAAGGATAGATTATTAGGTATGAGGAATAAGAAGTTTGAAAAGTTTAAAGAATTGGGAGGTGATATGTAGGATGGGTTTAATAGAATCTCTACTTAAATAAGGGTGTTTTGTGGAGAGGGGACAATGGAAAGAGAAATAACTAAGTTTTAATCTATCAATACAACTAAGTTTCCCTTAGTTCACCATCTCTTTAGTTGGTCCAAGTGAACTAGTGATGGGTATAAGAATATTTTTTTTGTCTAAAATGGGATCTAAACCCCTCATGGTATTTCTAGTTAGGATGTAGGAATTCAATTATTTTTAGAGAGTTTATGAGAACTAAACCAACTTGTATCTTGGTTTTTCCACCATATCATATTCACCTCCTTGTACATTTGTAGTCGAGGAGGGCATAAAAATCCATTCCCACAATTTAACTTGAGATGAGGAGTCATTAGGCATACAATAAATAAAAAATGAATAGGTATTCCTTGGATTAGTAGTAAGAGACTAAGCACAATTGTTGTTGGATCCACTCCTCAATAGACGATAAACTTAGCCAAGTATTGGGAAAGGTGGGTCAACCTTGCATCCTAATATTTTGATTTATTATTTTGTCCTCATATTAGGAAATGAGGCATCTCACTTTGTGTTGGTAGTTATTTGTCATTTGTTGAATGCTTGAAGGGAGGTGTCTAAGATGTTCTAAGAGCATATAATATCATTATAGATTTATAAGATGAAACACTCTTATGAAATTTAAGAGCATGACTATAGAATATTTACAGTAAAGTATTGACCAACATTATGAAAAATCATAAGAAATCTTTTAAGAAATAGCAAATGTGTCAAGGAAAAAGATGTGGACATTTACAAGAACTTTTTTTTTTAAGCAAAAGTGGGAGATCACTTATAATTTTATTTATATATAATATTTTACATATAGCTGGTTTAGGCAGACATACTGGCGGGAAAGAACCAGCAAGAAAACCCCCAATTGCAGTCTGAGTAACAAATTTTACAAAATATCAAAAAGATCAATGAGGTCCTAGTACAAATGACCAATTTCCTGAGTACAACATTGCAAAAGCACATTGGTTGAATACATCAGTACAATGCACATTCTCTTATGCACCCAAAATACCCAAAAGAAGACATCATACTAGATATACCTGTGACCCGAATACATAACACAGTGGAGATTACAAAACCTTACTAAACATAAGATTGATAAGCTAGGAAGGCACTTTCAAAAAGATGCAGATTTTCCACCAACATGCTGAAAGCCATTAACCGAGCTTTCTTTTGTTTCCACTACTCGTTTACCTTTGTGCTGGCGATCATGCTCAAATGAAGGTTTTAATTTGTTAATATCAGGCACATAACAACAACATAATTTATTTTTGGATAAAGATGGAAGTTGCAAATAATGAATGCAAACATGACTTCTCAAGAAATAAATGGCATGCTATTTTCTTTTTAAATCATCAATCTCCTCCATGGAAATGGCAGATCTGTATCTGTTTAGAACTTGGTAGAGACGTGAAGAAGTGTCATGCATTGTGGATAATAACATGCCTTGGAATATGTCAACATAGGTCTCTTCTTATGAAACAAAACCTTCTTTGAATAATTAACATTATAAATTAATACAGTTTGGCGAGCATATTGTATAATCACACTAGAAACCAACAATGAAGATTGAGAGTCTCAACTAAGAATTCCACCTTATAGATAACATTCATACAAAGCCAACAACTAAAGACCAAATTTCATAAATAAAGTTCATGTTATATATCATGCCTTTGAGGGTCCACAAGTACCATGAGCTTTTGAAATCCTTCTCCATCTAAATGCATCCATTCCAAGACATTGGGAGGTGGGTATACAATATGAGCCAAGTATTAATTTCTAATGTTAATTATTGAAAGAAGGTATATAAATTATTCAAGCATCTTAATTCTCATATAGAGTTACATCTTAGTCAATTTCTCAATGTATGAGTTCCATATATTTGTAAATTTTTCTTAATATAAAAGCATATTTTATTTCATTAAAATTAACCTATCTATTCCATGTTACAAAGGATGCTCTTATTTTAAATTATAAGTATATAATTCAAAATTAATTAGTAATTTTCAAGATAGAGTACACAATTTCTTTAGTTAAAATAAAATAATATTCTTATTTCCATGTGAGAGTTATGTAGAATGGTAGTTTGATGTCTCAAAATATTTCTTTCATACATACTAAATTTTTATCATTACATTATGAGTGAATCATCTCAATTATATAGCCAAGCACATAAAAAAATTATAGAGTGGAAAGAAAAATAATCACACATTTATCATATTTTTATATGTATAAATTTTCTACCATCAAATTATTTATACTTATAGATTAAATTATTTTTGAATTTGGTTATTTGGGTTCAACATGTCATGCTATAGGATTTTCTTGTGTTTTCACCATGTTGTCATGTGTAGATAGCTATGTATTTTATAGGTTTAGGAATTTTAGAGGAAGGCAAGGTTGAACAAAATTCATAAGGATGAGATGGAGCCTTGTTTACCTTAGGATTTGGTTGAGACTCCCTTTGAGCATAATTGAGGGGTGGTTGGTCCTCTTGTAGACATGACTAATTTAGAAGGTCTTGTCAAGAGAAATTTAGAGGAGATTGGTAGAGACAAGAATCATGTTACAGATGGATTAGTTGGAGTTCATTGCCTCTACCATTCTCTTGAATTGCAACATTCAGCTCTTGGAATTTCTTCTAATAATTTAAAAATATGAAGAAGGTTCAAGTTTAGAAGATTATAGGAACCCTTTATTCCCTTTGGTCTCAAGTTTGGAAACTAAAGATGGAAACTCCATTACAAACCTGAACTAGGTTTGAATTCATGGAAAAGGATAAGGTTCACAATAAGATATAGTTCCTTGAAGAATTTTGGATTCAAGTTGTGAAATGATAGATCTACTAATGTTTTTGGGAAAACGACCCTCTTTATTAGATACATTGCCACTATTGGTGGAGTATTTCTAATTGGATGTTATTTTTCTAACTTACAACTATATTTTTCTTGTTGTTGTTCCATGCCAATATGATTGATCATTTTTTGTCTCTTTATTGGTCTTTGTAAAAGGGTGGGGCCCTTTCAAAATTTCTATTTCTAATTCATAAATTCAACCAAAAGTATTTACCCTAAAATTAAAATATAAATAATTTAAACTTTAAAATAGTCTTTTTTGATATTATATAATAGCCTCATGTATTTAATTTATAAATCCTATTATTCTTTATGTTTAATTTCAAAATTTTAATGCTCTCAAGTATAGATTACAAGCACACATTCTTTACATTTTTTCTCTTTCTTTTGTACTATTTTGTATATGGGTGTCTTATATGCATTGCCTCAAACATATAATTTTGATGTCCTATACCTAGTTCTAAATGTAGTTTTATGAATGTATTCCTCCTTTATTCTTTGCTAATTGTAATTGAATATTAGACCTATTTTTTAAAATATGGCCACCCCTCTCAATTAGTAAAATAAGTCATCTATTTTAGGTGGTGGGTATTAATGTTAATTGTTTATTTATTGAACATACATAATCAAGAAAACTTGGAAAAGTGTCTTATCTTTCTTTTTCATAAAAATAGTTGGAGCATCCCATGACAAGACACTAGAACATATAAATCCTTTAGCATCCCATGACAAGACACTAGAACATATAAATCCTTTCTTTAAAATGTCATTTAGGTTCAATCCTTTAATTCATGCAAATATGAAGTGTTTGTATGATAGGGATCTCTAGATATAGGGGCTAATTCATGCATGAACTCTATTAAAAAATAAAACACCCATTGAGGAGGAAACATGAGGAATTCATTCTAGGATTTAGACATCCTAAGACTTTTTTTTCTTTTTTCTTTTTTAAAGGGGTAAAAACTTTATTGAAACTCAGTAAACAACATTACAAAGGAAACAAGAGACCAAGGTCCCCAGGAAAAACCAAGCCACAAAACATAAAAAGACAATCAACACCATCAACCATCACCATTCCCCTCCCTATCCTCAGCAAGAATTCTCTCAAGATCAAGACGAAGCACCGGAGGAACCAATTCCCACTCCTCAATTCTCCATCCCTCAGCATGCTTTGAAGCCCATTTCGCCAAGCAATCAGCAGCCCTATTCCACTCCCTTGGAATATGAACAAAATTCACCATCTCCATTAAAGAACTAACCCACAAAATCTGCTGCACCACCCCAGCCAACTGCCAGCTGACATCATCCACTTTCTGCTTAATAAGTTAATTGATCAATACCTAGGAATCAAATTCACAAACAACCCTTCTCCATCCCAAATCATGAGCTCTCTCAAAAGCACAAAGAATTGCCAACCCTTCCATAAGGTTGATGGTATGAACTCCATCATAGATCAAAAAGAGGAAAACCACCAAACCCAAAGAGTCTCTACCAATCCCCCCAATACCAGCCAGCCCCGAATTACCTCTGGAGGAACCATCAGTATTGATCTTTAGAACCCCAGTTAGGGGAAGCTGCCAATATCCAGACCTGTGAACTCTCTGCTTCGTATGCCTACCACACTTTACACATGCTGAGGCTAAAGACAGCCCCTGAATCCCTAATCTCTCCACCACTTCAGCATCCCTTTTCTCCAAAGGGAATTCCAACTCACACTTAGCTTCCACTGTCTCCTGAACCATGCCCAAAGTTCTTTGTCAAATTTGTTGCACCAGGTTCTTCTCTCCATAAAATATCCACCGGTTCTGTTCCAACCAAATCTTCCACAATATGAAGATAGGTCCCACTGACCACACCTCCTGCAAAAAGGAAGCCATAGAAGGAGGCCTACCCAGCCCCTGCCAAAACTCAATCAAGGAGGAAGCATGAACACAAGGACTATTCCAAACCCCCCACCAAAAGTGCCAAAGCTGGAGGGAGAAAGGGAAACGAAAAAATAGATGAGTAGAGTCCTCCTCGTTAGCCCCACACAAAACATAGACAGAAGGACCCTGGAAGCCTCGCTTCCAAATATTATCCTAGGTCAAACACTTATTCCAAGCCAACATCCAAACAAAACAATTACATTTTGGCCAGGAAGACTTGTTCCAGATCTTCTTCCACCACTGAATTTCATCCCCATCCACCCTGTGGGACAATAAATCCCGATATCTAGAAGCAACAGTATAATCCCCTTTAGGATTGGGAGACCAGGCAAGCACATCATCATGTTGGAGAGAGCTACACCACCTACTGGAAATGATACTGTGTATCTCAACACATTCTTCTGGTAAACCAACATTAGGCCATTCATTAAGAGACTTCCATTTGGCCACCTCCAATTGACCACGAGAGGATAATGACTTAAAATCGCTCACCCGTGTCCAACCAACCTCAAGAAATCTCTGACAGAGGTTCAACAAGTGAGGAAACTGAGAAATGATGGGGGGAAATCCATCCCAAGAATCGGACCAGAACTGAACCTCGGTCCCCTTTTTACATATCCAAAATAAACCATCCTTAATGAGTGCAACCCCTTTCTTAAGAGTGCTCCATATCACCGAGCCCTTCCCAAGAAGGGGGTATCAAGGTATTTCAAGCTGAGGGATCCCCAAAAAATAATTTTGAGAAAGGATCCTAGCCAAACTCTTATCCTGCTCCTTACACCACCTCCAATACAATTTCGCAGCCAGAGCCACACCAGTCAAAGCCATCTGCCGCAAACCCAAGCCACCATATTTCTTCGGGCTGCAAACAACCTCCCATCTAACCAAACTCCATTTGGAAGACTCCAAGCAACCAGCCCATAAAAATTGTCATGTCACTGAGTCTAAGTCCTTAACGAAACCCAAAGGGGCAACCTGTAGCATGCATCTGTAAATGGGCAATGCTTGCACCACAGACTTGATAAGCTGAACACGACCAACAAAGTATAACCACTGGTGAGTCTAGTGATTAACCTTTGCCCTAAATTTATCTAAAATACTCTACCATGACTCTCGAGGCAATCTTCCCCCCGAGATAGGGATACCAAGATAGGTCAAAGGAAGAGTCCCGATCTGAAACCTCAAAGTTTGTGCAATCCTCCGCTGAATGGGGCACAAAGTGTTGAAGAAGAAAATAGAAGACTTATCCTCATTGATCTGTTGACCCGAGGCAACCAAGTAAACATCCAACACCCTACGTAAATTAGAAGCCTCCTGCATTGTAGCCATACCCATCAAAGCAGTATCATCCACAAACTATAGATGAGACTGCAGAGGTAAGTTACCTCCCCACTGCCAACCCTGAATGCTACCCAACTCCACGTTCCTCTAATCAATCGCCCCAAACCTTTAGTGAGGAGAATAAACAAGTACGGAGAGAGAGGTTCCCCTGGTGAAGTCCCCTAGAAGCACTGAATAGCTTAGAATGATTCCAATTAATAAGCATAGAGAAAGAGACTGGCGTAACACAACTCATAACCCATTGAATCCACTCCTCCACAAACCCAAAAGCACCAAGAACCTACCACAAGAAGGACCATCGAACTCTATCATAGGCCTTCACCATATCCAATTTGATAAACATCACCTTTTCCTTAGAGCTAGCCATAGAATGAATGACTTCGGTTGCAATAACAATCCCATCCAGAATCTGTCTACCTGCGACAAAACCACTCTGTTCTTCTAAAATCAACTCCTCAAGACCCTTTTTCAACCTGTCAGCAATTACCTTAGAGATGATTTTATAAATGACATTGCAAAGAGAAATGGGCCCAAATTGGCTTAACCTATCTTCTCCCTCACACTTGGGAATAAGAGCAAGGAAAGTAGAATTTAAGGCCCTTAGCATCTGCTTGTTCCTTTGAGATTCTTGCACAACCTCCAGGAGATCAAATTTGATTATATCCCAAAATTCTTGGAAAAACTCGATCGGGAAGCCATCAGGACCTGGCACCTTCCCCTTCTGCATCTGGAAAATAGTTCCTTCAAGATCTTCCAACGTGATATCATTCATAAATTGTTGGTTCAACTCCCTAGACACAAGATGAGGAATACAAGAAAGAACCTGAGCCTCCTCAGGAGACCCCCCTTGCGAGTCCTCCCTAAAGAGAGAAGCAAAATATTGTCTCACCTCATTAGAAATTTCAGGGAAGGAAGAAAGATGTTCTCCCCTATCATTCACAAGACCAGAGGTAGAATTCCCATGTCTCCTTGCTTTCACCGAATTGAAGAAAAAAAAGTATTTTTATCCCCTTCTTGCAGCCACTCTATCTGAGCCTTCTATTTCCAATACATTTCCTCCCTCAGCCCCCATTCCTCCAGAGTTCTCTCAACTTGCGCTTCGGCCTGAATAAGCTTAGGCATCACCCCAACCTCCCTTAACCTCCTTGTGATACTATCCAACTCTTCCTGAGCCAACGCCTTTGCATGGAAGACATTCCCAAAAAAATGAGAGTTCCAACACTTAAGCTGATACTTAACATATTGAAGAAGCTTGGAAAAAATATACATTGTCGTCCCATAAGCAAGTCTACCACTCCTCCACCATTCTGCCACATAATCCTTTAGAGAAGGGTCACGCAACCACATGAGCTGGAACCTAAAAGAAGGCATACGTGGTACATGAGTTGAATCAATGACAAGCTTGATAGGCCAGTGATCAGAACCTCTCTAATCCAAGATCTCAGAGCACGAAGACCACATCCCACTAACCCAGTAACAGGACACCAGAAAGTGATCCAATCTTTTTGCAATGCAATAGTCCCCAACTCGACAGTTGTTCCATGTAAACTGCCCATTACTAGGTTTGATATCAACAAGATTTAAAGAATTGATGCTATCACGAAGCAGCAAAGTAGAGGGCTCCAACCTCCCAGTACCACCCCGCTTCTCAGCCAGCTCGCAGATAGCATTGAAGTCTTCGACCATAATCCATGGATGGAAAGGTTCCATAGAGTGGACAAAACTGATATGGGACCACAAAGCTTGCTTACCCCATAAATCAGTAGGAGCATATATATTAGAAAAGAGAATAACCTCCCCCATCTCAAAACTAGAAGCAATCATAGACATAATGGATTTAGAAGACACCCACCAGAGAGGTCAAATTTTCTAAGGATTCCAAAAATAGGCCACACCCCCAGAAGATCCATGAGCACCAATACATTAACACTCCCCACACCTCCACAACCTAGGTGCCAAGCCAAGCATACTCTCAACAGATAACTTAGTTTCCTGTAGAAAAAAAACATTAGGACCTTGTTTTCAAACTAAATCATGAACCACTTTTTGTCGAGGGCCGCTGTTCAAGCCCCTTACATTCCATGAAAGAACAATCATTTCAAGGAGCTCAAAAAGTGAGAATCCAAAGTCTTTACCGACCCTGACTCCACCAAGTTCTCACCTGTCAATTTGATCTTTTCCACATCCTTCTTTCTACCAAGTTTAGCAAATTTATCTGCCCCACTTTTCTTAATATCCTTTTGCAAAATGCCCAATTTTGGAGGCTTAGGCTTCTTAGTTGAATCCAGACCTGCATTTCGCCCAGGAGGAGAAGAATCCTCACCCACTGCTGGAATAACAACCAAAGAAACTGGAACCTCTGAGACCTCCATCGGCAGAGCAGTATCCATGAGCACACCATAATCACCTTGTGGTTCCATAGAAAAATCAAGAGCAGGTCCCTCCTAAGCAAACCCCTCAATCCCCTGCTCCAAGTTTAACAAGCCTGGGTTTAATTCCTGTTGACTAAAGTCATCCAAAACCTCAAACCTGTTAAAAGTGCCCTCTTCTTGCCTTTCCTTGAAAGGCCTCTTTTTCCCCCTGTTCTTACCTCGGGCCTTGACAGGAACAAAACCATCAGTACCCGCCTCCATAGTAGGATCAATTCCCTTCCCCTTATCTGTCCCAGGAAGGTCTCGAGAAGGCTGTGAAGGCAGGGGTTCCATCAGCTTATATATTGGACATTTCCTCAGCAGGTGGCCATATTCACGACAAAGCTTGCAGCGGAAAGGAAGGGTCTCGTAGTCCAACTGCTGCACCCAAGAATAAGAACCCGCACACATATCTATTACATCTGGCAGAGGCCTACTTAGGTCAATTTCAACACAAATGCATACAAAAGTCATTACCTTTTTACCCAAGGTCTATGATGAAGCTCCAACTAGTTTTCCAAGCAGCGAGGCCAGCAAGTGCAACACATCCTCCCGACAACATTCCACTAGGAGCCGAGGTAAACGAACCCACACTGGAACACGATTTGGAAGCTCCTCAGTAGGGTTAAATCCTGCATGCCATGGCTTGATAAACAACCGTACCTTATTATGAAAATAAGGTCCTCCCTCAAATACCCTGTTATGATCAACTATGAAGTTAAAAGTAACCATGAAGTAATTGTTAGCCAACAACATTATCTCCATTTCTCCCACCGGCTCCCAAGTTCTCTGGGCCCAAATCTTCAAAAACTGTAGCGAAACCCTCATCCCCAAAAATTTGCAATATAAGGAGTGATTTGAGTAATATTCAATATCTTCAGCAATCATCTCAGGTGGAACAACAAATTTTGGTCTCACCTTGCACCGCTCTAGACAACCATTAACCTTTGTGATCCGCGAACCAGAGGACAATCCTGCATCGTCCATCCCGGAATTCGTTGCAAATAAATTGTTATTATATGTCGACATCCCATGCTTTGGGGACATCGAGCTAATTGTTGCGTAAAAGATAAAATCAGGAGTAACCCCAGAAGCCTCTCCCTTGGATAAGGCCATCAATCCCTATGCAGATGCACAAACCCCCAAAAAGAAATAAGGGGCCGAAACCCACACCACTTCCTCTTCCCGAACTCCACAAAACCAGCCACTCTAGCCCTCCCACACCCACACTAGACAAGGTGGAAGAGCAACAACACCCAAAGGAACCACCTACGGCCACCTTCCCACCTTCACACACAAGGGAAATCGTACCAAACACCCACAGGTCCGCGAGCTCGCACGCATCCAAACAACCATATGCGTGGAAACACAGCCCCGAGCGCACCAACAAGCACAAGAGGAAGGAGATCACGCTAGCCAACCTCCCCAAACAACAAAACACACTAGAAAAAGGAAAGCCCTCCCCCAGAAACACCAAAAGAACCCTACCCAGACCACGCAGAAGTAGAATGAGACGATCACGAGCTAGGGAACGGGTGCCCTAGCTCAGCCCTTGCAGGAGCATACGCCAGCCAGCCATCGAAAGACGTGATTCGATTTCTTAATTACTGACATCCTAAGACTTTTGTAATGGAGGTTTATTTTCATTTGAATGGTTCTCATTCACTTTTACTAAATAAAAATTAACAACAAACAACACACACCCTTTTCTTTATTCTCTTTTGAGTTGTAAAATAGAAAATTTAATAATACCTTCATTCCTTCTAATCCTAATAGAACTATTTTATTATACATTTCATTCAAACAATCTAGTTTCTTTCCTCTAAATTTATTCAATTAATTAAAAACAAAGACCAATCCAAATTTCACAAAACAAAAAATTAAGTTGAAACCATGTAACAAATTATCCATACCCACTCATGAAAAAACCATTGTAAAGCCCTAATTATTCAATCCACCATTCCCAACTACCTTATTGAACCAAAAATAATTAAATTAATTCAATTTTTTATAGATTAAGAGTGAGCAATAATATTAAAGTTTCCCAACTCAAAGCCTTAATTAGATTTTGTTGTACCCAAACCAAATTTTTTGCTTCATCAAGGCATTTTGCGTAAAAGAGTCTAAACCTTGCTAAAATAATGTCAAATACAATTTTTGGGCAATATCAAGCATGGAGTTTTGTTAATGTTTTGTCAGTCAAAGGTAGTATCCACTGATCAGAACCTGAATCAGAGACTCAAAATGAAGCATTTCATGATGGAGGAGCATTTCGCGATGATAATTATACCTTTGTATGGTCATTTCAGTGGCCAAGACAAGGATTTCAATGGTTAATTTATGAAGATTTCTCAAGGAAAAGGAAAATTGCGCCCCTGTAGCCCAAGGGCAGCTTTCTTTTTGAAGGCCTATATTTTGTGATAAATGCTCATGAGTACAGTCAATCTCTTCAAAATTACTCTAGTTATCCGATGAGCTATCCTGCGAGGCTATCCGAGACTCGTAACTTTGGTAACTGGCGACAGAAGTTCAAGATTCCAGAGGTTGCAGTCTACAGAAACTTGTCATTTATTAGCTTTTGCGCCCTTGTAGCTCAAGGGCGCACTTCTTAATGGAGGTTTAGATCTTGGTATTCCTGATTGTAGATACATTCAATCTTTTCACGACTAGTCTGCCTATCCGACGAGCTATCTAGTGCAGTCATCTGAGTCCTAGAGCTCTAACAATTGACATCAGAAGATGAGCTTATGAGAAGAGTTCACATCATAGGAATTTCTCAAATGGTGAAATTGCACCCCTATAGCTTAGGGGTTCCCTTCAAGATGACCTCTGAGACGTCAAAGTTTGTAGACGAGGTCTTCTTGACATCTATGCTACTCTAGTCTAGCTTCACGATGCACCAACTTGCCTGTTAATCCAACATTCTGAAAGATCGTGGCAAAGATTCTACCAGGAACGTAATTTAGCGGGCAGAGAAGCATAAAACATTCACTGTACTTCTGTAGGCCAGGGCGCCTAGCCTTTAGGCCTATCAGATGAGGATATTGATGTTCAAAGTCTTCACGAGACTTGAGCATAATTACTCCATCTATCCAACGAGCCCATTTGTCAGCCTCCGGGATTTGGCAAACACTCGTACGTGCGAGGTCTTTGGTGAAATACTGAAAAATGAAGACAATTCAAAAAATGGCTAAGTCTGGTCGTCTATTCCATCTTGGGAAAGGCGCCTTTCTATTTTAGGTCTTAGAAGCAGTTTTCTTGCTTCGTCGCCTCCAGAGACGTCTCTCGTAGGTCCTTCTGGCTACGCGTTGAGACATACAGTGTTTGAATTAGGTCATCCCAGCTCCAGATATCAGAGGTCAAAGTAGGGCATCTAGTTGAGAGTTGTACTTTCATCAAAATGGTGTTTGTGCCTTTTCAGGCCAGGGGCACTTTTACTTTAGGGGGCCTTAATACACTTTTCAAATACCTTGCGTATATTCGTTGGATGTAGAATACCTCTAGTCATGTAGTGAGCTTGTTAGCCAGTCAACAGGGTTCACTGTTCATTGTCCGCAGTCATTTGAAGTGTCAAATGGTAGTTTGGAGAAATGGTTGTCTAATTCTTGAAAATCAATTTAATCAAGGACGCCTAATTCTTTGAGGTGTTAAATGATGGATTTTGCAGTGACGACTCCCAGCAGACATTTCTTCCTTGCTCTGTAGGCCTCGCAATGAATATTCCTGCTTAGTCCCAACATCATCTGGTCACCCAAGAATCAGTGTTGAAAATGGCCAGTTATAACTTTGTAGTCAGTTACAAAGTAGGAAGTTAATAAAAAACATGATATCTTGAGCAAATGGATGCCTATGAGGTCAAATGAGGACTTTTTGAAATCAGTAAAGTTCGCCGGACAATTTCAAATGCTTTACAGGGTTTTTCAACTGAATTAAAATAATATTAATTTTTCAAATTGCATGCCAGCATGAAAGGTGGCGATTTTGTCCAATAAACTATTTTTGGCGCCCCTTTATGTTGTAAGATGAAATTCGCATGTGGTTGGCAACTGAATATTATTTTATTATTTTTATTTCGGACTTCGACTCAGTGTCAGTATAACTGGAGGGGGTCCAGTCAGAATCATTCTATTTCAGTCGAGGTTTTAAATCTTGTAGTCAACAATATGGTGCAAATTGTCTTTATTTAAACATGGCGCCATCATTAATCATTCACACAACTTAAGAAATTCATATTTCTTTAGAGTAGAAGTGAGTTTTTACAGGTTGGGAGAATTCATCATCAGTTTCTAGTAGTGATTTCATCAAATAAATTTCTTTGCAGGTTCAAGTTCACATTCATCAGCAAATTTGAAGAATAAGGGGCAATTTTCATAGAAGAAAGAGCATAGAAAAAACATCTTTCTCCTCTTTGATTCTCAAATTTCTCTCAAAATACAATTCGCATGCTCCTGAAGTTGGAAAATTTGATGAGTCTGAACATCTGGATCATTTCCATATAGCTTCCTTGAATTAAATTCTTGTGCTTTATTTTTCAGGAATTTTTAACTCTAGAGCATCCGTTCTTGAGTTTCTAATTTTCTCAACTGAAAATTCTTTGCATGGTCGAGTAGAAGTTATATTTTTGCATTTCTAACATTTTGGGTTGTCTTAGAATCTTTTTCTAGACAAAACCCATATCTCCTGGATTTTTCACCAAAAATAACTCTTCAATAAGCTATTTTTAGCCTCAGCAGGCTATTTTTTAGCTTTCCAGAAATCTTGTCAGAACATAGTCGAGTTCATAGTCAACAGGAAAGTTTTCAAAATGCAGTACACTCAACTCGAATACAGGACCAAATCAGTCCTTACTCACGACTTCATTGGGACAGTTGAGACGAATCTTCACAAGGTGCTGCCAGAAGCAGTCTTAGATCCAATTAAGATCAGAGACTCGATTATTCAGAACATTCAACAATCTAGGTTATTAGAGGCCGCTTCCATACCTATCTCTATTCATTGTGTTGAGTTTGTGATGCCTTGTATTAAGCATTGCAACTCTGCTACTCATGAGATAGTGTCAGTAGATGGACGAGTTATTTGCAGTCTCAAGCCTTTGGAAATTGAAAGAAGTTTTGGTATACCTCAGCACCCAAACAGTTTAGTTATTTCTATGGAGCAGTGAGAGCATGCATTTAATGCTGACGTGGACAAGTGCCAGAGTAAAATGGCAGAAAGATGGTTAAAGCAAGTGAAGAACAAATTTCCAAACAATGTGGGTCTTGGTGAGTACAAGGATGAGTACTCAATTCTAATTACACTCTTGAATAATGTCTTAGGTCAATCACATGCAAATGTTTTCTAGCCTTGGAAGTATTACATTATTGGTCGCATCATATCTAGGCAGGAGCATTATGACTGGGCATCCTTCATCAGCAATGTTATCCACAAGCAAATCAACAGTTTCTTAGTTGCTCATGAGTTTCATATGTGTTCTTATCTCATGTACTTGATTGCTTATCAGGGTCAGTTTCGAGGACTAAACACTGTGGGCATTCTCAGTGTTCAGAAAGTCTATCACTATTATGATCAGCTTGAGTTCACTAAGGCTGAATGTCATTTCAAGCGTGTTCACGAGGCTTTCCTGACTTATACAGTGAGAAATTTGGACTAGGAGTTGCATGTTCGTATCTCAACAATTGCTAGAGTAGCGATGGATGATTGGGCGGATTGGTTTATTTAGTTCCCGACATACACCTACATCTGAGTATATGGATTTACAGGAAATCCAACTATGCTTCCACATTATCCTTTGGATAAAATAGTTTTTATGGAGTTCCTGAGGCAGTTGCATGATGTTCATCATCATTTGCGTCGCAAGCACAGACCAGCTGCCAATTTTCCTTTTCAGTTTGGAATGTATTGGTGTAAGATGACAGTTGATGCCAAAACTGCAGGACAAGAGCTCGAGAAATATCATCTCAAGTATCTTGTTGAGGCACATGACTATGATCTTTGGGGTCATTACACAACTTGCCTTGCTGGACATGCATATCATAAGCCTTCTATGGAGGATTATTGGGCAAACTGCGCGGATGACTTTGAGGTTCGCAGACGTAGCTACGACCACTTTTCTCTCTCACAGATTTTTGTTTTCTTGTCAGAAGATGTGGGAGGTTTATCAGATGATGAGGGAGAAGTTATTTCTTAGTTTTTCAAAGAGCAGGTCGATACACAACCGCTGCCAACAGTTGATTGGTACACCAAGGAGTATGCAACAGTAAAGGAGAGGTCAAGTAGAGTTATTCAGAACAATATACTTTACCTCAACAACAAGAAGACCAGGAGGGTAAGTGTGCCTAGAGCAGAGCCGCCAGTGGTGAATCCTTTGCTACCTTCCTTGTCAAAACCTAAACATAAGAAGAGGAGTAACCCTCCTAAGAAAGGTCAAGCGCCCAACAATTCAAAAGGCAAGGCGCTTGCCACTAATACACATACAAAGCCTGACAGATAGCCTATCACAGAGCCAGTTCAGAGGCCAGTTCACAGTCCACCAGTGCCTGAGGTTCAACCTCAAGTTCCTATACCAGTTTCGAAGTAGTCACCAGCCCCAATTCATATTGAATTGGATTTAGACTCCCCATCTCGCAGTAGTTCCTCTACATACTCACTCTCGTCACAACCTCTTGTTGCTAGTATAGATCCTTCCAGTAGCATTAGCCAAGATCAATCTTGGATTGAAAATCAACTGGGAAGGAAGAGGAGGCAGCCATCCTATGTCCTTAACCATTCATATTTTAATCAGGTTTACCAGGATGTGCCAAACAAGAGGATCAAGAACATGGTCCATGTGGAGAGGAATACTGACATGGAGATCATCGTCAAGACTGCTATACCTCCACAAGGGAAGAGCTTGGATGAGTTGGAATCTCAGGACTTTGAGGTGATCATAGTCAACCTTGGTCGTAGCACACGTCATACTCAGGTTGATCTCCTACAGGTTGCTATAGACAGTGCTAGGGATAGAATGTTGAAAGACAGAGAAGATAAGGCAGCCCTCAAGGCTGAAATCAGACAGCTTCGTAGTACATTTCTAGCCCTATACACAGGTCAGATGTCATTGCCACACTCCCGCCGATGCTTGAGCCTCCAGCAAAACATGGCCAACTTAATCATTTAGTTGCATATGGAAAGCATTTGGATAAGTGGGAGGAGGAGTTCGTTGCTAGAGGTTGTTCTATGCTTACAGAGTTATATCAGTTGTGGTACAATGCATGAGAGCTCCATCTACGTCTCCAGGATGAGGAGCGAGACATGGAAATTAATAGACCTCGGCATGAGATTATGATTGCTCACCTGAGTATGGCATATGTATCAATCATAGATGCAGAAGATAAAGAGGCTATCTACTCTTGGAAAACATAGTTGGTTTTCAAGGCAAAGATAGAGGAGACTATGGCGTCAGAGTTGGCTGAGAGTAGAGAGTACGTTACTAGTTCACTCCGGTTTGTCAGGACTTTAGTATCTCACTTACCATGCTGATATCATATCGAGGGTGGTGCGTATATTGAGCTTACTGATGTTCAGTTAGAGCTCCAAGCACTCATTCATACTATTTTCAATGGGGAGACCATTGGATGTAAGATTAATCAACTTACAGTCATGTCAACGTTGTTCGATGAAGCAACAAGGAGCAAAGGTGAACTTCAGTCCCAGATCATAGCTGGTGAGGACATGCTACACAGGCATAACATTCTTCGACAGACTATCAGAGCTCCAGACAGTGATGCAGTTAACAATCTCATTGAGGGATTGATTGCTCAAGATCACGATCAGTAGACTTCAGTTCCCACCTCTCATAATAGACATTGCACATAGGAGTTAAACTTGGCGTTACCTTCTCAAGTTAACTCGCTGTCTTATCTCATGCGTATCTATTCTGAGATCAACTTTATTCACTTGGAGTTTTATTTAGGGTTTCCGTTAACTGATGGTAGTGTTCTAGTTAACATGCTTTCAATAAGGATATGCATGCTTGCACAATTGTCCATTTTTAGATTAGATGTTTTGGTTAACTGATGGTAGTTTTCTAGTTAACTGTATAGTTTCCTTTATTAGGGTTAACAATAAATCTTGTATGCATTGCAAGACTGTAGTTGACTCAAGGTGATTTGAGGGTTTCCTACGCCTTTGATGTCTATAAATAAGAGCTTTTGCTCATTTGTACATAACTTTTGCATGAGAGAGAAATATATGTTGTGCCTACCTTGCCTTCAATATTGCTCGTTATGTATCTGTTCATGCATTTTTGCTATTATGATGAATTGTTATGCCACTTGGGTTTCATGCAATTATAATGGAAAATTCTTTCCTTAGTTAGATCGACTTTGTTTTGTGTTCAATAAACTTGTTCAGATTGAGCTGATAGATGTGCCACCTTGCCTTCAAGTTGAGAATCTGTACTTGGTTATCGTGTGATGTGTGTGAATAATAAAATTATTCAAATTGAGCTAATAGTTGTGCCACCTTGCCTTCACGTTGTGAGTCCGTACCTGGCTTATCATTAGATAATCATTCCCGCTCCATTTCCTCATGCTCTGAATTCTTGAGGGGATTGGATAGTTTAAGTTACTTAGTTTTGTGAGTTGTAGTTAAGCGAAACCAAAAGATACTTAGCTGCAACGTATAGAGTTTTCATGAAAGCCTTGTACCTCTATAGCTGAGACAAAAAGACAGGATATAATTTAGTTTACTTTCCTTTTCAAAGCACTTTTTTCAAGCACAACGAGGGAGCTTCCCCTCATAATTTGAAGAACACTCATTGCGTAGTGTTCATAGCTATCCGTACCAACTTGCACTCTAGAGGTGTTAGTTGTTACGCCAACAGCTTCAAGAATTTTTATTTATAAAATGTGAAAACATGATGTAAAATGTATATATTGTAAAACATAATAAGATGAACCATTATGTAAAATGTATATAATGTGAAGATCATGATCTAAGAACCATAATGTGAAACCATAATGCAATTCATACATTTAGTTCACCAACCATTTTTGGAGTAATGTCATAAGACTCAAAGGCAAAATATGAATAATTTTATCCAAGTTTCCATTATATGCACCCTAAACTTTATATCATGAACTGTTTGATATAATGTCTCAAATAAATTGGTTAATGAACTGTTTGATATAATGCCTCAAATAAATTTGTTAATGAACTGTTTGATATAATACCTCAAATAAATTTGTTAATGAATTGTTTGATATAGGGTGAATACAATGGAAACACTATTTCTATCATATTCCGTCAAAAATTTCCATGAACTGTTTGATATAATTCCTCAAATAAATTTGTTAATGAATTGTTTGATATTGGGTGCATACAATGGAAACACTATTTCTATCATACTCCGTCAAAAATTACCATGAACTGTTTGATATAATGCCTCAAATAAATTTGTTAATGAACTGTTTGATATAATGCCTCAAATAAATTGGAGGTGCCCAAGTATAAATGTATGCAAAATGTGGAAGCATAGACAGGGCATGTTAATTTTTTGACAGAGTAGAAATGTATCATAGAAATAGTGTATGTTGAAACGACTTTAGAAACTTTCAAACAAATGTAGTTTCAAATCAACAAATTTGAAAAATTTCGCATTAGGGTTTAGAAATTTAACAAACAAACGCATTTTGAAGTCTATGAAATTTGAATTTGACAAACCTGGTGAGATATGCAAGTCGGGTTGTTGAACTGTGGATAGATGAAGTCGAGTTTTCCGTTCGCTGGAGAGATGAAGTTGAGTTTTCCGTTCGATGTTCGCCATTTTCCGTTTGATGTTCATGTTCGTCGTTCGCCACACACACAAAGCACAGGGAAAGCAGAAAAAAGTGAAAATGACAGTGACAATTTCATAAAAAAAATTATGCCTTATTTTAGGGGGTTTGGTTGAACCCATGTTCGACCAAACCCCTTAAAATATTTTTTTGTTTTGTTTATGTTTTAGGGTTCAGTCGAACATAAAAGGTTGTTTGGCCGAACCACAGAGTTTGACCAAACCCATTGAGTATGGGGAGAGGAAGAAAAATCAAATTTCCTTCCTCATAAAATTTGTAAACCACTATTGTGGTTTGACCCTAATAGTAAATTTTATTTGAGTCTAGGTTTATGCAACAAAATTGTCTTCTAGGTGTTTGCATGTAGATTTTATTTAGGTTTCCATCCTGTTTCACTTGAGTGGATGTCAAATGATGAAGAACCGTCTAGAGAAATTGGACCATAGAAAGGGTTGTATAGCCACTCATATCTAGTTGCATAAACCTAGACTCAAATAAAACTATATATTTCATATACTTGGTTCTTTTATATCTTGATCATGTAAATATAGGGTATGTAGGTAGTTTAAGAAATGAAGGATGTTTCTAGTATTCAAATACAAAAAACATTGTAAGGTTTTGTGACTTATTCTTAAAGGTAAATTATGAATTTAATTAGAAAAGAATAAAATGTGATAGTCACTAATACTCACAAGATCCTTGGGGTGGATTTACCTTGTACTTGGCTAGTAGCCCAAAATCCCAAGGGTACAAGGTATTTTAATTAGATTTTTAGAAAAAACGTAGTATATTAACATGAGCATACAATGATTTTTATTTAACTCATAACCCAATTGGTCTCTATGAGTCAAAGTCTTTGGCCAAAGCTTAATATTTATTATTGCTTATCCTTATAAGCTCGTATGGCTGATTTTGTTGCCTGTATCATATTGGATAGAGGATTAGTCTGAAATGACCATGATTTACTGATCATCTTGTATGGATGTGTGAGCCTAATGGATATAAGATCCTAAATTGATTGCTTTAATTTTTTATCTTGTATAAGACAATATAGCCTAAATTGGCTATTGCCAAATCCTAAGAATTTAAACACAACTTTAAATATCAATTAAACTATTTAATATAATTAATATACCAAGTTCCCCCATTTATGGGGTTCCATAGGTTCATCTATGTTTGAATAGGAAAAATGAGGCCAAGTGGTCAACCCCAAAAGAAGGATGGTCAAGGTAAATTTTGATGGGGCTTAGTGTGGGAACCCCAATTTGGTAGGTGTTGGTTGTGTAATTCGCGATTGGAGAAGGGAAATTAGATTAATGACAGTAAGAAAATTGGGAGAAACCACTAATAACAAGGTAGAATTTCAGGCGGCTACGTTAGGTTTAGAGAAATCAAAAAAAAAAAAATTGTCTTAAGGTCCACCTTGAAGAGGACTTTCTAAATGTTATTAATGCCATCCTATATAAGTCAACCCCAAATTAGAATCTACTTAAATTATTGGGGGTGATCAAATAATACTTGCAAATCTTTGAAGCCTTTAAACTCTCCCACGTGTATCTGGAAGGAAATTAGTTGGCGAATGGGGCCGCCAATGTGGCAATAGACATGGATGTTTATGAGGTAGAGGTAGACTCCTCAATAGCCTAATTTGGGATGAATTACACTAGGAGAATTCACAAGGGATAGTGTAGCCATGTAGAGGATTGCAATGCTATGTACAAAACAAAATCGTTTCTATTTATAGTGCATGGAGAGAAGGGACAAGAGTGTAGTGAGAAATTATTGCAGCCACATATTAAATTGAGGATAGAAGTTTTTTTTTGGGCATCTAACTCTTTTCTTGCACAGAGTAAATATGGACACAAATTTATGTTTGAAAGTTAGAGGAGAGGACTCAATTGTTGAGCATGTTTCAATAGTTCTGATAGTAGTTGTTTATAAAATGCCTAATAGTTGTGACATGACTATCATAGCTTAAACAAAATGTATTCCTTTGATCTAAAAAGAAACTAATCATGTGATACCATATCAGTGCTCAACTACCCATGATGTGAATGCACAAGTATTGGTAGCACTATTTTTTTGGGCCTTGTTGGACATCTTGACAAAAATCATGCTAATGCGGCATCACATTTGATGGCGTGGCCCTGAAACAAAAGTTATAAGTAGTGGACTTGCCAAGTAAGTTGCTATAAATAATTGAGAGTGATTTGAAATTTCCACATAGGATAATTAGAAGTGCAAAGTTAGCTCCCATAAGCGTGGACAAATGGATTTCTTTGGGGAAGTTTCTTATAGGCAGTTGCAAGCGATTTTCAAGTCCAATTGTGGATTGGCGATGCATGCCATCAAGTTGATTTGGGTGACACCTACACTAATGAGGCATTGAGACATCATGTCAACACTAATGTTTCATCTATGTTTCTAGCTATACTTTTGGATGTGAGGGAGGAGACACGAGTGGTGGAGAAGATCATGAATGAGATAGTATGGCCACAGTGGTGGTGGGGGCTAAAGGACATCCTCCTTCGGGCTTCGCCCAGGGCTGGACTTGACTGGGTGGAGGTGCTTGGCCCCAATATGGGGGCCACCCTCATTCATAGTGGGTTTCATTTATCATTTGGGGGCTTGGCATGAATGTCACTCAACACTGTAATCACACCCAGATGGGTATCAATTTTGTGAAAAACCTAGTACGTGAAAATGACACAGGCATGATAGATTGGTACTTTGCATTGATGGAGTCCTTTGAGTAGTTGAAGGTAGATGATGAAGATGGATGCTAAGCAGCTAGAATTTGGGGAGAGGACCCAATAATTATGCACCCTAATTTTGGGCTTCTAATTATCTTACGTGGAAATTTCAAATCACTCTCAATTTTTTACAGTAACTTACTTGGCAAGTCCCCTGCTTATAACTTTCATTTCAGGGCCACATCATCAAATATGATGCCACACCAACATGTTTTTTGTCAAGGTGTCCAAAAATACCCCCCAAAAAAGTGAGACCAACACTTGTGTATTCACATCATGGATAGTTGAGCATTGATGTGGCAAGATGTGATTGGTTGCTTTTTAGATCAAAGGAATAGATTTTATTTAATTATGAGTAGTTAAGTCACAACTATTGGGCACTATATAAACTACTATCACAACTATTGAAACATGCTCAACTACTGGGTCCTCTCCCCTATGGTCCTCAAAGTTAGGTTTTGTTTCTATGCTATGGTATGTTGCGTTGTATTGCCTTGTAGGAATATGCTTAGTTTTAATTATAAACTGAAGCTATATAGGAAAGCTTCATTGTGGAGGGCTTCGACCAACATGTCACTATGCCCCAACTGGGCTTTAGATGTAAGTATTTTATAGACTTTAATACAATAGGGTGTGGCCCTTTATAATCACTTTTGTTGATAAAAAATAATAATTAATAGAACAAGTTTTAACTTTCCTTGTGTGAAATAAATTATATTTAATTTATTAGTTCAAGTGGATTGTTTCTTGTGCCTATCCTATTTAGATGGATGTCATCCCATTCAAATGGACATTTTCCCTATATGAACAAAAATAAAATTTGGGTTGGTGAGATAAGATCAAATAAATCTATGTGATTTTTTACACAAATTTATGGTTGTTACAATATCCCATTTGGTTGGATAGTCAATAATGATTATACCCGTCAAGAATGATGTATTCAAGTATGCAACCAACTCAATCTCCCCATTATTTATAACATATAAAACATTCACCTCTCTAGAATCAATAACAAAGCACTTGCCAAAGCATGATATTACTTGAAGCACTGAAGGCCAACATAATATTATGAACCAACCATCCATTGATCAATAATGTGGTGTAAAAGGGGTCAATATTAGGTTGATTAGTATATAAGGAATTTCATAAATATATATAATAGTTTCTTCCTTGTCCTTAGGACTAGCAACATTATTAGGAGTAACATTAGGCTATCAACTTTTTTTACACTTGTAAAATAATATATAACATTGCATCTCTATGCTCAAGGATTCTAAGAAGTTCCCCTACTTGCATTGGTATTATAAGATGACATAATTTGTGTCATACCTACAAGGCTATTTATGGGTAAGGGCGTGTCATGAAAAATTGTGATATCATTGGCATCAGGGATACAATGTATTGAAAAACCACAAAGTACAAGATATTTACCTTTTTGTCTCCTTCCTTCCTTTGTCTCCAGCTCAACCTCTCAATCATTGATATAGATTATGTTTCACTTTAGCAACATGATAGTTTACTTTTGAAGCATCTTTCACACTTGAAGATATTGCACCTTGATTATCCCCTGTGAAATATTTCCTCTTGTTTATTGGTTGCATATTGAATCTCTTCTTCTTTTCTATTGTCCCTTCCTTATGACTATAATTATTGAATTCACACCCTATAGCATGTTGATCTTTTTGTACAATTGATTCATTTCCTCTCGGAACTTCAACACTGACTTTACCTATTGGAGGGACCTTCCTATTTCTCAGTTGGTATCCATTCTAAGCACACACCATTGTAACTTCCACAAGGACCCTTTTATCCTTATCTAATGAAGTTTTCCCTTGTACATCTACCTCATTATTTCCCTCAGATGCTCAAAATCATAAATTGGAAATTCATATTGTTCTAAATTATAACCTTGATCAAATTGGAATAGTTGATCAACATTTTCATGATAAGAATATTCATCTTGTTCATCAATGAATTCATATAAAAATGCATCTAATAGATCAATATATTAATCATAATATTTTCCATCTTCATTCTCTTCAGGAATTTCCTCTATTTTCTTATCAATTAAGGTAACTACACAATTTTCTAGATCATGAGGAAGGTAGTAAACTTTACACCACAAAGGTGTATCCTAGAAACACACATCATCTCTCTAAAGAGGATTTGGAGTCACCTTACCCTATTTTATGAAATCCATCCAACTAGGAGCATTTTGTTTGTCATGTTGTTGTGGTCTTTTGGACCAATCATAATTATAAGGCCTATTATACAAAAACCGATCCTCATTGAAATGAATTATATTATTTGGTGGTGATAATACTTTTTTATTCCTTGCTATCATATATTATAGGTCATTTGCAACCCCCATTAGTTTATCCATATTTTTTTTAATCAACAATGTGTGGCTTACTTGGGATTTTTTGTTAGAATGAGATATCTTGACATCTACCCTCTTGATATGATTTCTAGATTCCCTCATATTACTTTTAATATCAACAAAAATAGCATATACTTCCTTGAGATTCTATGAATTCTTATCTTTGAGACGGGTGATCCCACAATAGTGGTTTACAATTTTTGGCCAAACTGGACATTGAAATTATTTTTTTAAACTAAATCTTCACATTCAGGCACCTATAGTAGCTAAACCGTGAAGAATTTGAAGATGATGCAAATAGAGTCTCGTCACATTTTGTCTTTAGATTCTAAAGATATTTTTTTCAAAATTTTTGGAATCAAATTGCACTTCTTTTTCCATCTCCCACAAAAAATTGGTTTTTTTCAAAAAACAACATTTTTAAAAAGTGATGCACATCGTATAAAGCATAATTTTTTTTCCATGAAGGATAAAATTGTAATTCTTTCGAATTTAGATTTGTAACTCTGATATCTAGTGCTTCCACTTGGTTAGACATATTTTTATTGAATATTTTTTCTTTTATCAAGTTTTGAAGTCAAACCAATTACAATTCAAACATAGCACGACCGTATAATGCATAATTTTTTTTGTATATATCAAAATTATTATTATTTTTTGTTGGATCAAGGAATTCAATATTTGGTTCACTCATATTTTTCAATTTTTTTTTTTATAATCTGCTATTTTTCCACATGTGTAGAACAAAGACCTTCATTTTCGATGAAAAACCTATGTTTAATAAAACTAAAAAAATAAATACATAATAAAACCAAAACATATTAAAATTACATTCATTGGATAGCTCATTCCAAGGACTACCTGATTCTAGTTTGGTTTGTGAAAATTCATCCATTTTCATCCTCAACCCGAGCTCTGAATTGCCAAAATTTAGGTTTTTTTGTGTCTCAGGGGAGGGGATGAGAAATTAGGGGGGTTCGTTCGAACCAGGGTTCATTCAAACCCCCCTTATATAAGGGACTTTTTTGGCTTTTTTAGCGGGAAAGTATTAAAAGGTTTTGCTCTAACCCATGTTCTAGCGATTCGGTCGAACTAGTAGGTTCGTACGGACCCCTAAAATCAAGTTTTTTGCCATGCATTCATTTTTTGTGAGTTTTCCTTCCTCACTTCAATTGTAAACCACTATTGTGGCTTCACCCAAACAATATCTAATCTTAGCATCAAATGCACCATAGTACTTAACAAGACACATAACACCATAGTACTTAACAAGACACATATTCATTAGGCCTTAATTATGGTGGCACCTTTTTCATTTTCATAATATACATGCTACTAAAATCGATCATCATATCATTTGCTCCTTTCTTAATTATTGTGATCTCATGGATGGAAAAATTGGGATCAATTCTAACCCCATACTATAATCTAAAAAATCTCATGAACTCTTTTCATCTTTCAATACTATTGTTTGAGAGGCTTCTATACTAGTATTTTGTACTTTCCTCTAAGGATTGCACAAACAATTTCATCATCACATCCTCATCTTCAATGCCATACTTATTTATGACATTGATGAAGTGTCTACGATACTCCTCTCTTATAACTATATTATTACCTTAGAATCTTGGTATCTTTCCCCTTGTCTCATTTGAAATTGGAACTGGGTAACTAGGGATGTTGGCAATTATTGTCATTGATGTCAACACTGATTGTTGGTTGTTATTGATGTCAACACTTGAGAATTATGCTATTATTCCTTGCTAATGGTTGCCATTGTTATACTTAGTTTGGGCTAACGTTGGTGATGAATTTCATGGTTGGATGTCATACCTTATCAAAGAATAATTGTTGAGGTTCATGGTTGGATGTTATGCCTTATCAAAGAAGAGTTGTTGAAGTTCATATAATGCATTATTATTGTCAGCAGAGTTGATTTCATAATGATATATTCAGATGAGGATTAGAAGCATGATTGATTATGGAGAGATGTTGTTGAAGGTCTACAGTATGTCTTATGGTCTCTCCTAATGTTCTTGATAAGTATGTGTTGTTGAAAGGAAGTTCTGGCCTCCACAAGTTGCTTAAGTGTTTCTAGTGCAGAAAGTTGTATTGAAGTTTTTTTGGGAGAATGCTCTAAATTCCTTCATTGTTGATGCTTTCATTTTGCTGTTTAGTATTTAATGTTAGTGTTATGTGGGTTTTTCACTCCTATCTTTTCAGGTCACTTGTGTTGCTGAGGAGATCTTTGTGAATTGAAAAAGGTTGGTAGTGTTGTTGGTTGACTACACCGTTCTGAGAAATACTCCACATTTCTTTGCATTGATGTCTCTACTCCATAGCTTGGTGAATGTGCTATCAACATCTGTGCAGTGTCTCAATTCCAATATTGTGTGTTGAAGTGATCTGCAAGTTGTTTTACTAATGCTACATCATCTAGCTATGTATTATGTGCTTCTTGAATGAATTATTTTGTACCAATTTGATTTGTAGTGATTGTTGATTGCATGACATTATTGAATAAGTGAATGAAAGTGTTGTTGGATGTTCAAGGAATATCCCCATATGATCAACACATTGCTAATTGGTCACTATGGTGTTGCATTATGTCTTGAGTTGGATTTCTAGGATATTTATGGATATCTAGCTGATAGGGATTGTTCCTTTGGTTGTGTCATGTTCTTTGGGGGCTGCTCCCAAATCTATCACAACACATCTTCCATTGTTGAAGCAACCCCCCAAGAACATGACACAAGAAAATGAACACGATGTTGTGATAGATTTTGGTCTTGACCTATATTTCTTGGGACCACATCATGTTAATTCAATAAGTATGTTTATGGGCCAACTGGTTATGCGCTTCAACATTTCATCCACACATTTCCTTGATGCTAACTTAGGTTGATTTGCACTTGTGTGTAAATGGTTTTGGATTACATTGAAAGAAAAGCTAAGATTATTTTGGTCCTCTCTATCTTCTAGATAGGACCGTATTATGTTTTGGTGGCTGACCAGTTGAATTCATTGTTTTATCCTCTTCTTGTTCGACCTAATTAAAGTTTTGAAGTGTTGCAGTGGATATAAATGCAAGATCATTTCAAATGCAACATGGTGGAAACCTCTTCTCCCCATTTTTTTTCAAAATGGGTAGTCATTCCTATTGAGATTTTTTTCTTTTGGTGATGCTTCCACTAAAAGTGGACTCATTATCTTACTTTTACCTAGGTACATTACAAGATGATGAAACATGGGTTCATGAATTTTTGACATCAAGGTAATCAAAGCTTAAAGTAAAAGCTCGGACTTAATAAAATTATAAAAAATAGTTGATAAATTAGAGGAAACAATAATATCAAAGAATAATGTTTCTTAATTTATAATCTAAGGTCCACATTCAAAATAAAAACACAATATTAAAATAATTTATCGTATTTATAAAATATTATATCTGCCAAGAGAAGGGAGAAAATCCATAGGTTAAGACTTTGAGATTTTGAGTAAATATTTTAAAATTCAAGGTATTATCTAGACATAATATTTTATACACCGTGGTTTAATTAGAGGATAACATATGGTTCCTTATTGAAGGAGAAATGATGGTTGATATGGTATTTAATCTTTGGTGTTACTTTGGATTTGATAGCTTATAAATATAATTTAACTTAAAATCAGGTCCAAATTTATAAAATTCTCAGATAAATAGAGATTCTACTTGAGTAAGCCTTATGTTAGTCTTGAGTTTTGATGACATGATAACAAAGTAACAACCAAACCAATCATTGTGGTGGTTCTCTCTAAGTATACTTAATTATTTTATTGGTCAATTCACATAAAGCATATATTGTTGCCTAAATCTTCCTTGACCAAATATTTTGCCTCCATGGTATATCTAATTCCATTGTCTTTAATTATGACCCCACCTTCATAGGTAACTTTTACCAAGAATTATTCTTTATAGGGAATAAAAACTACAAATAAGCTTAACATATCACTTGTAAATTGATGATAAAAAATAGTCAATAAATTCTTGAAGGCTTATTTATATTGCTTTAATTCAAAACAATAGACTTAGTGAGAAGAATGACTGCCCCTTATGGAATTATAACGAAAAGCCTTTCATTCTCCCACTAAGATGATTCCATACATGGAGCTATGTGTGGCCAACCTTTTCCATCCCTCACTTCCTACTTACTAGATAGTTCAAAGGTATACTATAGATTCAACTCTTAGCAACTAAGAGTATCTCCTTTAAAATCTTAAAGAAAACTTGGCCTTGGATCAAAACTATATGAAAATAATAGGTAGATTAACACCATTTTTAGCATATAATCACTATTTAGGGGACTTTGTAATGTTTTCTTGATGCATATAAGTAAATTTACCTCAAGCTCATAGGTCAATAAAAGTTAACACCAAAAATCTATGGGCTCTTTTGGATACTACAACCTAACATGTTCACATTTGATTTCAATTCCATGAATTATATGATAAAGGATATATTGTCCTTAACCTAGAAGCTATTTTAGACCAATAATAATACTAAATTTATTACTACACCATCATAAAGGTTTTGATGTAGTGGCAAGGATTGTAACTAAAAATATCATTTATGAATCTCTCTACCAAATTTAGCAATAGTTTCCATAGTTCAAGCCTTGAAGAAAAGGATTTTAAAGGTTGAGACCATTTTAGGACCCTTATAATAATAATAGTTTAGCTATTTAGTTAATATTACATAGTGTGGATTTATTCCATTTACATCACATGAAGTTACAATAATAAATAATGAGTTCATATTAAGTGGTTAGATTCATCCACATTGGTTGTAACTCACAAGTAACTCCTCGTGAGGCCTTTCTATTGATGCTATTAGAAAGAGAAGACCATTTGAGAGAATATTTTATAATTATAGAGTTTTGATCTTAAAGATTTTGTCATCTCAAAGAGGCCTATGATACTTATTCCCTATTTATAAATATAAACACATTTGTAGAAATTCTCAATGTAGGAAATATAAGAAAAATAATAAGTTATACTAGAATAATAAATCTAACCATAAACCATCACATGATTACATCTATGGGAAATATTATATTTCAAAAAATTAGAAGACATGGCACAATAAATTTAAGAGACTATAACACATTTTTCTAGTTTTGCATGAAAACCAACACCAAATGTTTGTTGACATTTTTTGTACCCATAGATGATAAACCAAACCTTGGAACCCATCATGACCTTTTTTTTTTTCAAAAATGTTAAGGCTCATTGAGATGAAAATTGAACAAGAGATCTACACCACCTAAGAACCTAACTATATTGACATTAAACTTCATCCCATTAGACCTTATGAATTATTAGAGGACACATGAGAAAGATGATATGGATGTATAATAACTATTTCAAGAGAGCCATGATTGATGATGGATCTGTTGTTAACATGGTTTCATTTTTCCCTCTTCTAAAAGATGGGGTACATGATGAGACTCATATTTATATGAATTGTAGTACTTTGAGAGGTCATGACAACTTGAAAATCACTTCTTTCTTTGAAAATTCAAAGTTGTATAATATTCTAAATTTTAATTAATTAATAAATCAGATGAAATGTACATTTGATAGATAATCAACAATTGCCAAATTTATCTCTACCAAGAAACTCTTTCTCCCCAATCTTTATTTAGGAAAAGCGATTTTATACTTTTTCCTGATATGATTGATTTTCTTCAAAAAAAAAAATTTCACTTTTTTCTTTCTTAGTTCTTGATCCAATATGACTTTTTCTTTACCTCCCTCTATATATTGTAAGTAGCACAAAGTCATGTTCAATTACTGCCATCATTTCCATGGAAACCCCTCAAAGCCTGCAAATGAATATGAAATATAAAGAATCACTTATGGATGCTTGGTTTATACTTGATCTCCTCAAAAAAAATTTACAAGTCAGCTTTTTTGAGCTATCAGAAGAGGCCAGGGACTTCATAAATTCTCTCTTCAAATCCTCTAAAGTAGTCTATCCCCATTACAATTTTGGAGATGTTGGATATCGTTACCTCAACAACAAGAAGAGATGCAAATTCATTCAGCCAAGATTTCAATGTCCCAACTGTAACAATTGCTTTACACTCGATGGAAGAATATACCATTCAAGTCATATGACAACTAGTAGGTTTGCAAGACAGTTATCTTGCTTTAGCGGGCACCAAAGGAATTATATGTTTTCAAACCAAATTCACCCCCCACCCAAGAAATCCAGTACCGAATTTGGAAAGCAAATAATAGAAGCTTCGGTAACGACAGGCTTGTCTATGAACAGTTACAATCAGATGGAGAAGTCTTTTTATGAAGGTTTGTCTATGAACAATTACAATTAGATCTATAAGTCTTTTTATGAGGGTTCAGCTCTTCCAAGTCAAGAAGAGATGATAGATATTAGATAATATAGTTTTGATCATCAACCAAATCATGGAGAGGTATGCAAGCTTGGATGTTGTATAAGAGGAAGCTAGTTTGCAAGTTCTAATTTCCCTGGTTTGATTAGTGCACATGACTTTAACCATTACTCACATCAAGCATAGAAGTTTGGATCATGCAACAGCATGCAAGAGCAATCAGCTTTGGCTTCTTATGGACAAGGAGATCATGCAGTACAATATCAAACAAACAGAGTAGAGATAGAAGAAGAACCAATCAATAAATTTAGTTGCATGCAACAATACCAACCTGCTGTGGAGATTTTCAATGATAGGAGGGATTATTTTGATGGTCTGGGTATAGAATTAGCTCTAGAAAGTTCTGCCAAGAAAGAAGCAGATGAAGGGATCTCTAATTTCATTACCAATCTTATTGAAGAATACAATGAGAACTTGGCTTCTATGTGGGAATGTGAGCTTTGATCACTTTTGATCACTTTTCCATTCTGCTTTCTTTACGAAAGACATATGAATCAGCTCTTGTAAGAAAAAAATGTTTGCCAATAATAATTTGATATTGTATTCAACTGTTATCTTCACTATTTTGTATTGAAAAAGTTTTGCTATGATGGAATGGAATAAATTTATGTAGGATACTAGTTATTCATAAGAACCTCTATGGTCAATATCCCAATTTTTATATTTTGATTGATACCCGAGCATCCATGAGGCTAATATCCCAGTTATTCATCCATTTCAGAAAGTGCTCCATATTTTAAATCAATGTTTTTAGTTCTTTCTTTTTATGCAATCTTTGGATAAACTTTAATTGTTACATGGGTGTTCTTCAGGTTTGCCTTAATTGTCCATGGGTAGGTTTAGGACAAATAAGAAAAAAAATAGTGAAAAGCTTTATCTTCCACCATAGCTCGGTTGTTGAGTTGACGTGTCATTACCATAGTTCTACTACCAATATCAATTGGCCAATATCGATATGTAATGTTGTGATTGAAGAAGTCTTGGCTGTTTAAATTGACTAGTCGACCGTTGGTGAGCTGCTCACTTGTTGATCCAAAATTGTAATTATTCTATTTGTAAAAACAAAATCTATTTATATTTAACTTTTAAAATTTATACAAGAATAACATAAAATACAACTATTTTGAAATGATCATGTTGTTATTGTACAACCAAAAGAGAAACGAACAAGTCTAATATTTGAATTTGAAATTTTAAAATATTGGGGTCATTTCTACAAATTGCACAAGTGACCTATAACACTTGCATAAGTTTCAGATATGATCCTCTGTAGAAAATAGATTAAAATGAGGTCCAAGGAATGAGTGCAAATGGGGACACACATAGTGTCATCTCATTTTTCAGTTCCTCAATTTGGTTAAAATATTTAGTAATTTCTCCCAATTTGCATGATGATAAAAATAGGATTTCTAAAAATAGCATGTAAATTCTATATTTAGAAATCTTATTTTTATCATCATGCAAGACTGTAGTTCTCAGAACCATTCTAGCACCTATGACATAACAAGACTAAGGGTAAGTGCACAAAGTTGAGTCCATGAAACGTGGAAGTTTTTGCCTTAGCCAAAAAAATGAAATCTGCATTGCAAAAATAGGATAATTTTTCTAAACGAGATCCCGATTAGTTTTGGGATCCTATTTGCTAAAGGGTCCCGAACTGACGGATAGGAAACGAGATCCTGATTAGTACGAAATGGGATCCCGTTTTGTACAAATTAGGATCCTATTTTCTAATGGTATTTATTTTATTAAAAACAAACAAACTGCATTTTACCTGCACAACGACCTCTACAAACAATCTCCAGGTACCCATCCACCCCCATTTTTTAAATTTTTTTATTGAAATTGTCAATATAATTACTATTTTTAGCATTTTTTTAAATTTATTTCATGTTTTAAGCATTTTATTTCATGTTATAGTATAAATGAGGAATTGTAGAAATAGATGAAAAAATGCAATGAAACTTAAAGATTTCTCAATGGAAATGAAAAAATGAACCTTGAATTGTATTTTAGAAACATAATTTAGCTTTTGAAACCTAAATTATTCAATCAAACCAAAAAAAATTGTATTTGAAAACCCTAATTGAAATGAAACAAAAAAAATTGCATTTCAAAACCCTAGAAATTGAAATGAAATAAAAAAATGCATTTAGAAACCCTAATCAAGCTTTTTGAACACCCTCAATTCAAATCAAACAAAAAAAATTGAATTTGAAAACCCTAGTTTGAAATGAAACGAAAAAATTGCATTAAAAACCCTAATTGCTTAGAAATTGAAACCCTAAATTGAATTGAAACAATTTTTTTTGCTAAAACCCTAAATTGAAATCGAACAAATCATTTTGATTTTGAAAACCCTAATTTTGAGCTTAAGAAAATACATTTGCATTGCTTAAATGTTTTAAATTTCATTTACATTGTATGGAGAAAATGATATGTTAAACTTTAGTTTCAATGTTAAATTATAATTAGATTGGAAAAAAATATGTTAAAGAATAGTTACAATTCATAAATTTTATCAATGTTTGTTTGCAAATTTAGTTAGCAAATTCGTAAATCCAAGTGTACAATCAATTTCCAATTGTCACTTAATTAGATATTATTCAACATTCATTTCTATTTTATGTTTTGATCTCTCTTAGTCATGCCTTGTTTCCATTTCTTGTTGTCAATTACTTGTTAATTAAGCTTCTAGTTTAGTCTAAAATCTAAATTTTTGTACTAGTTACCTAGACACTAAATGAATCTAAATATTTTTCTTTTCTTTCTTTTAGATTCTTTCAATTCCAAACAATCAAAAATAAAATACTTGATTCAACATTAACTAATTTTATAAGTTATACATTTTATATCATAAAATTCATTTAAGTGGGAAATTTTAATTAAAAAAATGTTAAATAAAATAATCTTATATTCAATTTAAAAAATATCCAATTAAAATATACATCAAACTCAATCTTAATAATACATAATTATGTGTTTCAATTACACAAATAGTCAATCTATTCATAAACTAGGCACTAACCTGCAAGTCCATTATTCCAAGTGCCACCCAAACTTCACCCTAAGTTCGTTAAACCCTAAACCCTTAACTCTAAAATCTAAACCCTTAACACTAAAGAATTCATTTTGTCCTAAGACCTTAAAATGAAATTTGGTTGCCTTACGCAACTCCAAAAAAATTTATTCCCTTAAACCATGTCATTTTGTCATAGGACCTTACTAGAAAGATCCCCTTAAGCCATCCTAAATTACCCTACACCCTAAATTCTAAACCCTAAACCCTAGAGACATCATTTTTTTCTTAGGCCCTTAATTAAATTTGGCTACCTTGGGCAACATCACCAAATTTTATTCACTTGAGGCATGTCATTTTTTCCAAGGACCTCACTATACATAGATCCCCTTGCCATCCTATCACCCTAAATTGTAAATTGATGTCTTAAGGTGTCCTAAAAGGGGATCAAATAAGTTCTCAAAATTTGGTGAAGTTGCCCAAGGCAACCAAATTTAACAATAATAAGATCATGCAAGATCATAATATGAATGAGATTTCATGATCTAGGTTGGTCAGTTGAAACAAGAGCTATCTCAATCAACTGTTCCACAAGAAAATGTTATTCACTAACTTGCAAGTTCATTATATTCGAAGGGCCACCCAAACTTTACCCTAAGTTCCGTAAACCCTAAATCGTGAACTCTAAAATCTAAACCCTAAACACTAAAGCATTCTTTTTGTCCTAGGACCTTAAAATGAAATTTGGTTGCCTTAGGCAACTCCACCAAATTCTATTCCCTTAAGCCATTTCATTTTGTCGTAGCATCTTACTACATAGATCCCCTTAAGCTATCCTATTACCCTAAACCCTAAACCCTAAACTCTAAACTCTAAACCGTAAACCCTAAAGCCATCATTTTTTCTTAGGCTCTTAATGAAATTTGGTTGCCTTGGGCATCTTCACCAAATTTTATTCAATTGAGCCATGTCATTTTGTCTTGGGACCTCACTAGACATAGATCCCCTTAAGTCATCCTATCACCCTAAACTGTAAATCGATTTCTTAAGGGGTCCTAATATGACATTTCTTAAGGGGATAGAATAAGCTCTCAAAATTTGGTGAAGTTTCCCAAGGAAACCAAATTTAACAATAATAAGATCGTGCAAGATTATAATATGAATGAGATAAATAATGATCTAGGTTGATCAATTTACAGTTTAGGGTGATAAGATGGTTTAAGCAGATCTATGTCTACTAAGTTCCTAGGACAAAATGACATAGCTCAAGTGAATATAATTTGGTGAAGTTGCCTCAGACCTTAATGAAATTTGGTTACCTTGGGCATCTTCACCAAATTTTATTCACTTAAAAGCCATGCCATTTTGTACTAGGACCTTACTACATATATCCCCTTGAGGCATCCTATTACCCTAAAACCTAAATCCTATACTCTAAATCATAAACCCTGTAGCATTCATAAATTGTCCTATATTAATAGTTAATTGTATTATCATTCAAGTAACATGCCTTAGACATAAATGAGGCTTGCATATTTTATCATTTGTATTCAATTAGGCCATTTATATTGAATGGTTTTAGGTTATTTCCTAAACATGTATCTTACATTTTGAAATTACAAATCTAATGCAAGTTCACTCATATCTTAGAGATCACATGGATCGACTCAATAATAATCGCAATCCACCTCTACACCATTCATCTCCACCACCTTCACCTCCACCTCCACCCACTCTAGCTCATAACCCCCCACCTCCACCACCTGAAATTGATGGTGCTCATTTGCAAGCATGAATCAATTCCAATGTTAGAACCATGCAAGATCAAATCAACATTATTCAAAATGAAGGATGTGTCGCACCACCTGTGAGGATGATTGCATCTAGGATGCAAACCATTGTTGATGTTGTCAGGGCTATGGATGGGATCTTAGATGAGCATTGACAATGACTAAAGGAAAGGATAACTTCCGATTCTCAAAAGGAAAACACAAAGAAATGAAGAGATGCAGTAGAGAGCCACAATAGTTTCTAAATTAAGACAATCATCTTAAATAGTTATGAATTTATGAATTTGGTTCTAGATGGATATTTTTAGTGACATGAATTTAAGAATTTGGTGGAATTTATGAACTTATAATGATGAATTTATAATAGTATATATTTTATGGCTATCTACTAGATTGAATGATGTAATATATATGTGTGTGTGTGTGTGTTAGACATAAAATGAGCTTTTTTGTGAATGTTTCAAGTTTATTGTTTCTAGTATGTACACACGTACTAAAATTGCATATAGTTCTTAAATTTTGAAATTTGTATGTATGCACATAGTTTAGTTGAATGATGTATGCATGCAAATTATGCATCGTATTTTTTATTTTAAATGCATGTACATGTTAAATTTTGAATTTTGTATGCACATGCTCAAGTTCAATCAATGTATATGTCTGTTTCAATTTTATATGATCTTAATATATGTATGCACTTCCTATTTAAACAAATTTGCATGTGTGTTTCAAATTTAACTATTTAAATTGTCATTTTTAAAGTTTGTATGTTAATTTTGTATAATTTAATGCAAGTGCACACTTATATCTCATATCATGGATGATTTTAACATTGATGACACCATCAATCCACCACCTTAGCCACCTCCCCCTCCACCTCCCCCTCCACCTAATATGCAACCTCCAGCACTTGTTGCATTTGATGAGGCTCACTTGTGAGAATGCATAAACAATCAGGTTGCATCCATCCAAAATAAAATCAATGTTATGCAGAGTCAAGCATTGATTCCACCCCATGTGATACGTTTTGTATCTATGATGCAAAACCTTGTGGATTCCATCAAGACCATTGATTCTAATCTAGATAAGCATCAACGAGACAGAGATCAGATGAGACAATTTTATGCTGATGGTCTCTCTTACAAACAAATTTTTGACCTTAAAATAATGAAATCCCACCTAGCCCCCTACTTTCTTGACCCTGTTACTCGACAACGCATTCCTCCCAACAAATCTATAATATCCATGAGGTGGCGCATACATCCACAGATGAGTGCACATTTTTGGGATCGATGGTATATGGTTTTTGATAGTCCCCCACATGCTAATTGAGAGTTCCCATTGTATTTTTTTAGGAAATTTTATGTAGAGTTTGTTTTGGGGCAAAGGCCCAATTATTTTGATTTTAAATTATTTTAGGGTGTTGGTGGCGGCATCCCACAATAGAGGAACCTTATCCCCAATGCCCCATGCATGCACAACCCCTTGTTGTTGCTCCTAGTCCTCCCATTCCCACACCTATGCATCATCAATTTGTGGTCTCGACATTAGGTTCTCTTAGTACACTAGTAGGAGACCTTGATCAACATGCTTCTGCGATAGTAGGTGAGGAGCATATAGATGATGATTCTAGAGGAGTGTTTTATGGAGTTGGTCTGAGTACCACTCTAGGAGTGTTGAAGCCTGCCCCACATGTATGTACTAGTTTCCATCAAGTATGTTATGGACCTGATCAGGGCACACCTAGTTTAGGTGGATGTGGAGATTCTGGTGGTTCATCTAGTCACATCAGTTCATTTGTAGAGTTTCTTACAACAAACCATCACCTTGAGGACACTACGATATAGGTATAAATATGCATCTAAACATTCATTTTATAAGAATTTTGATGAATGTATATATCAAAGAAAAGTTTGTAATACATTTTAACAATCAAATTGTTTTGTGTATAGATGACACTAACGATGGGGCAATCATCCATTCCATGAGTACATTCATCGACACTAGTCCTACTTGGCAACCCTTATGGGCATTTTGATTTCATTTTTTAAAATTATATATGAAATGATTTTTAACTTAGTTTTAAATTTATAATTGAATCACATATATGATTGAAATTTTATGTTGGTTTAGGTGAGTCAATCGGCTTCCACGTCGATTCCACTTGAGGGGTTGTTCAACACTCCTCCACTATCAGTCATCGTAGATCAGTGGCAGGTACATTTATATTGTAAATTGTTTAAATTACATTAGTATAGCTACAATTATGAATTTTTAATTCACTATATATGAAATGTGCATGTAGACTTGTAAATATTATAAGTGTTAAATGTCTACATGTATGTCTAGGTTGATACCACAATAAGAATGGGCATCGAGCAAACATTAGATGTTGTGGCTACTCATGAGGCCTTTGATTTTTAGGTTGTTTAAAATATTTTCTACACAAAATGTGAAAACTTGAATATATATATGTATACCTAATTCAAGTATACATGCTTTAATTTTGATCTTGTAGGACTTTGTTAGTGCGACTTTTAGCCCTGACCCAAACATAGTTAGACCTCCAGGAGGACATGCAAAGTAGGCTCCAAATCAAATGGTAAATTAATATTTTTATTATATTTAAAGTCAATTATAAATTATATATTTTGAATATTACTTTAATTTTAAATTTCAAATTGAATATATATATTTAATATGAGCTAATACATGTTTTATTTTATTTTTCTTTTATAGCATGAGACACATCTTATAGTTGAGCATGTACACAAAAATATTGGAGAAGAGGGTGCACAACCTCGGAATATGGTACAATTAAAATATGATAAATTATAAATTAAATTGAATTAAATCATTTTTAATTGTAGACTTGTACATCTAATTTCAACTTTCTTTGTCTTGTTTATGTAGATTGATTCAAAGAATTTAGAGGTTGCTTCAGGTGCACCCAAGCATCCAGACCCAGATATGATGGTAATTTAATTTTATGATCAATTATAAATTAAATTGTCATTAAATCATTTTTCATTGTCTTACATTTGATTTCATCTTTCTCTTCTATAGAGTGTTTCAAGTCATCCGCATAGTCCACATGGCATGAAGAGGTCTCTTGATTATAGAGACAATACATGACCTAGAAACATGATTTTATGGGTTATATTTGTTTATTTCCTAGACTATATTTCTGGTTTCTCATGTACTATGTTGGACTTTATATTTCATGGCTCAAATTCTTAGTTGGGCTTTAGTTCATGGGTTGTACTCTGATGGATTTTATTTCATGTGCTTAATATATTGGTTTCATGCACTTAAAATATTTACATAAATTATGTACTTTATTATTTTTTGTAAATTTTAATTTACACATGTACATTTATGCATTTTATGCTCATAGTCAAGACATTAATATAGGACATTAATGTGAAATTAAAATAATTAGTCAATAAATCATAATTTACAAACAATAATTAGTTAATTCAATTCACTTCAATCAATAATTAGTCAATAAATCATATTTTACAAACAAAAGCAATTTGTTTCTATACCACAAAGGATAAAAAATTAAGAAATAAACAATACCATACAAGATTAGAGAACAAAAGCATTAATAAATTCTATAAATAATAGCATCCAACACTAATTTATAAGCTATCAAAACAAATAATGGCATCCAACAGTATTTATAAGTTGTCAAAACAAATAATGCTATCCAATACGACGTCTTAAGGGGATGTCTTAAGGAGTCCTAATACGACATCTTAAGGGGTCCTAATACGACATCTTAAGGGGATCTCTTAAGGGGTCCTAATAAACTATCTTAAGGGGATGTCTTAAGGGGTTATAATATGACGTCTTAAGGGGATGTCTTAAGGGGTTGTAATACAACATCTTAAGGGGATGTCATAAGGGCTCTTAAGGGGATGTCTTAAGGGGTCATAATACAATGTCTTAAGGGGATTTATTTAGGGGTTTAGGGTTTAGGGTTTAGGGGGTTTAACAATAATGTATGCGTGATATTTAGTGATTATACAATCAAATATAAAGTTTCAAAGTAGGAAAACATGCACATTTAACAAACAAAATATCTAGAATATCGATTTTAATACATAGAAGTATACATAGTACATAATTGTGTATGTACATGTATTTGTAATTTGTAAAAAATGTTTAATTCTATAAGTATGTATGTACATATATGTCATCTCAAACAATGTTTACAAAATTTGGATATGCCATCTCAAGAACATATGAAACTCACGCCCAAAATGTAGTAGGTCTTCACACCACCTAATATAAAAAAGGTACAAGGAATATCAATGAAATCATCAAAACATACTTATTTTAATTTATATAAAACTATTTATATGCACACAACTCAAGTACCTGCATTTAAAAGTATTCCACAATGTGTTTAGGTTGAATCCAGGCATCCTCTCCTTATTATTTCAAAGTATGAGATCAATGCAATGATGGCTTAAGGATACGAAAAAGGATAATAAATCAATTTTAACTATTAATATACAAGCAATATCAATATGTAATTGAAACATGTATTTAAATATAATTTAACTAATAATTACCTATTTTTACCAAGCATTCCATGTTATCTAGGTTGAATTTGCATGGACTAGATCCCTTTTTTCTGATTATGGCTTATCTATAAAAGGAAAATTTAAATCAATTTCAACTAATAGCACACTTGACCAATATTGAAACATGCATTTAATCTATTTAAAGGACAATATAAAATTAAAACTATATTTACCTGTATTTACTTATTCCATTGTACCTTCTACATCCTCTCTTTTTTGCAATTCATCTATGATTGTCTCATGCTCTTCCATAGAAATTGTCCATAGCATTTTATTTGTAGGTATTCCACGATACTGAACTAGTTTTATATTTGTTGCCACCACCAAATGTGAATAATGTATAATCTCTTTATGTGTTTCATAATCTTCGAATGCAGGTAGACCATTCTTCCTTGCCAGGTATTTCCATAGCCAAGTTCCAACAATGACCACCGATCCTATTGGAAAACATGAAACCCATCATCAAATAAGTTCTCAAAATTTTCTTAAGGGGATAAAAGACGTGTTCTAAAAAATTGCTTAAGGGGATCAAAAACTTGTCAAAATTTGTTTAAGGGGATGTCTTAGGGCTCCAAAAGTGGGTCCCAAAACTTGGCTCCGAAAAGAGGATCACCGTACCTGTTGGATAATGATAACCATCAACATCTTCTCGAGGTGCTATTAACTTATGTTTAGTCTCCACACAATGAGCCAACCAATATTTCATTTGTTCTTCATTCCCCTCAGGTGCAACAATAACATGCACATGTCCTGCAAAAAAAAATGATTTAACAACTTGCGCATATCCATATAAAGTGAAATAAAATGAAATAAATTGAATTAAATTACCTTATTGTACAAGGTCTAAAACACGGTCAGTCTTTAGATGCAAACACTTGATCATTTTCTTCAATAGTTCTTTCATATTCATCATGTGCTTGTGCAGGTGTCAACGATCTTTGCTCCCACTATTCAACCCATTATGTATTTTCACATGCTTCCCAATCTCCTGAGATACAAAACTGGAAAAAACATGCAAGCTCCTTTGTCCAAATAGTCCATGTGCTTGATGTCGAACTCCTAAATGAATTCCATTTAGTAGATCCATTGATTGTCTCACACTCAACTCTAGGTACAATGTTCTCTTCTTCAACCAACTAAAATAATCGATGAACTATAGAGTACTCACTCAAACCAGGTGCAGATAATCTTGTATTACACCAATCCACAATCCCACATGCATCTTTAAATTTTACTGCATCCTCAAATTTTAATTGTTCTCTAGCAAGAATTCTTTTGACACACGCACCAGCTCCATCATGTTCTCCGTTACCATGCCCAGCTTCAAAAAAACTCCATATATGTTGGACATTAAGCTCCTTGTGAACCCTACTTAACCAATAGAACATTCGAGCATTCTTGAACTGCCCCGTACAATTATCTGACCATATGAGGTGTTCTTTCATCTAGATTCATCTTTCTCTTAAATTTCTATAAAATATACTGAAATAATATTGAACAAACTCTGACGAGTGTAATCGATTGTCACTCAAATAAAAATGATACTCCCTCAAAAAAATTCTATCATCCAAAGTGTTATCATCTACATGTCTATAAACAATATGGACAAACATAGCTAATTGCATTGAATTATAATACTGTGATTGAATTTCCTCTTATGGAGCTAGAGTATAATTTTCTGCAAAATCAACCACTAAAAGTATAGTACCAATTGGAAATGTGTTTCTACATGTGCAGAATTGGCCATCAAGCCATCAAGCGTGTTGAGAGTGCATGCCATATTTTGGTACAATCTTATTCTTAAATTCACTCATGAATGCATACACACTAACTTTTTATGTAACTAAATCACAACGCTGTCCTATTTTTCCATCTTTTAATGAATAGTGAACATTCTTAAATCTTTTAGCATCTACTAATTGTTGTCCAAAATCGTTATCAACACTTTCATGCATACAAATTCTTAAGAATGAAAGATTTCCATAGTCAATGCATTCTCCATAAATACAAGAACTTAAATAAAGCATTTTACCATTAGATCTTTCACAAAACAAACTTGAAATAAACTGCCTTATTGCTTCAAGTGGCATATTAATACCACATCCATGTATAATCATGTTAGTATGCAAGATAAAACGTATATATCAAAAAACATCATAAAAATAATGAAATTGAACATGCATTTTCAAACAACAAGATATTCGTTGCTTATTAATTTTTACATACCACAATTTACATTTTTCAAAATACCTTTAACTTATTTTAATATTACCAGGTAACACTAAATCACCACAAAGTTTTCTATAAAATTCAGTTTGTGTTGTATCTAATAGGTGTTTTGGCTAAGGATCATGAACTTTGGACCCCACCCTTAATTTTAAAACATCTCTAGCATTAGATGAAACCCTAATATTATCATGCCAATATTTTTTGATCAAAGATTTAATTTCAACATTTAATTTCATAATAGACCTCAGGAGTCGACCACAGAAACCCCAACATTGGTTGATAGGATCATTTTCTATAATTTCTCTTCTTTTTTCTGCTCTTAGCAATATTTTAGGATGTATTTTTAAAATTTCACTAATATTTCTTACCATTCTTTTATTCAAAGTTGCTTTATTAACAATAGCAGTTGTTATAGCTCTTGTTGCATTTTTATCTTTAGATCAACTATTTTTTCCAATAGATTGAATGGCACTAGCAACAATAGACATAACATGTTTTAATGATTGATCTTTTCTTTTTGGTTTAACAAAAAATCCTCACCTTTTCATTATTTTCCTCATTTTTTTCATTCTCATCAATTGCATCATTAGTTGACATAGAATTGGAAATTTTTTACGATAAAATAATTTTTTGTATATTTTATTCGCATGTGTTCTTATTTGCCTCCAAGAAATTTGACCAAGAAGATTATCAAAAACACCACTCTCAATTTTTAAAAGAGTATTTTCATTAAATTCAACATCACATTCTAGATTTTTATCTTCATCTTCATTATCATTTTCATATTCAACTTCAAAACAATTTACATTTTCATCAACAAAACGGTTTTCATTTTCATTTACATCAAAAAAAATAGTTTTTTTTTTCATTTTCAACAAAAGGATCATTCTCATTTTCATTTTCAACAAATTCTATAAAATTTTCATCTCTCTGAATATTATCAATGTCAACATCATTAAGTCCAACATCTTGTAAAACTTCTACGTACAAATTTTCCATTTCACTAACATGTGGATTTGAAGATGTACCTAGATTTGTGCATATTGAAACATTCTCCATAGCATTGAAAGAGGGATTTGAAGACATAGTAGGACTTGCTTGTATAATCATATTCTTCTCCAAATTGACTTCTTGCAAATTAGCTTCATCAACAACCATGGTATCCTCAATGTTTTCATCTTCAATAGTTGTGGAATTGGATGCCCCCCCATCATTCATTGGTTTAATTCTCATTCTTCTTTCTCTTTCTCTTTGTCTCTCCTCTTTATTTGCTTCAATTTCTTCAGAAGTCAATGTCTTCCTCCTCTTATTACGAGCTTTATCTCCCATGATTATAAAATTTTCAAGCACAAATGAATGTCAATAGTAAAATTCTTCAAAAAATTCAATCCAAATTGGAAGTTGAGACCTATAAGGACAAAATTCTTCCTCTTTTGTCCCTCAAAACAAATAGAAAACTAGCACAATTCTAGTTTAAAAACTATTTTCTTCATGCCTCCTTTGAAAAAATCAATCCATATTGCAAGTTGAAGACCTTTTGTTCCTCAAAACAAGTACAAAACTAACAAAATTCCACTTCAAAAATGGTTTACACGATGCCTCCTTTGAAAAAATTAATCAAAAATCCAAATTCACCACCTATAAAAACAATAGTTGAGGAAAAATAGCCCAATTTTATTGCTCTTGGCCGTACATGTGAAGTTGCAAACTTCACAGTAATTTTTGATAGTAAATTTAAATAAAACGATTAAAAAATAAATGGGATCCCGTTTATAGAATGAGATCTCGTTTATAGAACGAGATCCCGTTTATTAAAAATCAGGATCCTATTTTATAATCAAGATCCTGTTCCTAATATTTAATGTGTGGACCGTTGACAAAGGAACGAGATCCCATTTATAAGATAGGATCTCGTTTTCCTACCAACGGTCACTATTTAATATTGGGAAACACGATCCCAATTATAAAACAGGATCCCGTTTCCAAAAATTTGAATTTGAATTTGCTTTGTGGTTGGGTTTTTGCTTTGTATTTTGGTTCGGGAAAAGCATTGGTAACCCAAACCTAGGCCTTAACCTAGTTTGACTTGCAAGTTAAAGGTCCTAACAATGTCAAAGAAAAATACTGAGTTTGGACATATGGCTGACAACTTTTTGTAAATTTTTTTGATGAAATTAAAACCCATTTTAGATGAGACAATGTAGATTCCAAATATGTAAAAAAAAATTACAATTGGACTATTTTTTCTATTTTCCAATTAATTTTTGAAGAAACAGGTCCATAAACTTTAAATATCAAGGTTTTTTAATATTTTAATAACTTTTGATCAACATAACATTTTGACGAATAGACTGCACGAGAACAAACTTTAGACAATTTTTTTCAATTTAAAAAAAAAATCAAAAAATGATAAGTTAAGGTCATCTTATGCGTGTCATACAAGATTTTTCAAAACGACAAATATGCCTAATAAAAAAAAATTAAAAATGTATTCAATAAAAAATTACAAAAAAATATCGAGAACAAGCTTCAGTGAGTCAAAAATCTTTTCCCAAAAGGATTTAGAAAAATATGATAATTTAGGTCAAAATATGGATGTTGTACACATGCATGGTATGGTATCAAAAAACTGACTTTTAAACAGTGGTTTTTAGAAACGCCTATTGAAACTCAATGTGTACAATCTAGGTATTGAAATAAATTACATATTTGGAAACTAGACTCCGAGTACTACATTTTATGATTAGTGACTTTTTTGAAGATTCCATCTCTAAGTGCTTCAAATTTTAAGGTCAAATGTGTCAAATGCTGAAAATCAGGGAAAACACTCACTTTTTGGCCAAAAAGTGGACTCAACTTCTTGCCAACACCCCTAAGGATGTTTATCATCATGTATCTCAAATAAGAAAATTACAGTATTTAAAGTTGAAATCTTATCTAGGATTTCTAAAAATAGTATTGTTAGAACACCAAATCTGCACACTGTTTGCTAAGCTTTTAATTGCACTCAACAAATTTGGACTAACATGGGACTGCTTTTAGGTTGTGGGTGACCTGTTTGAAAGCAGACCTCTAGTGATAAGGGTTGGCTTCCCCTTTTTGATGCCACCTAACTACTTTAAACTTTGAGATAAGGGTAAGAAATTACATAAAATAAACCTAATATAGAAAGAAACTAAGGTGATACACCAAAATCTAGACCTACTAACAGCCTTGCACATTCAAATCAATATTTCAAAGCCAACTCACACAACTCCTTTTCCAATACAATTCACATCAGTAATTTACAAAGAGGTCTATAACAGTGTTTTCAAAAGGAAAAAAATAGACTTCACAATCAATAACAACATTAAACAACACAATTTATAACTTGTAAACATGCATTTTCTATCAAATGGATTCATAAAACATGGGACAAGTTTGTAAGAAAAATGAATTTTCACAAAATAGACTAATCAACCATTAATGACACACCATAAAACATGAAGAGAGAAGGTAAAATACTCCAATCTATTAATTCAAAGTGCTTACTGTATAATAAGCCTGTTTGAGTTACAATGCAACTCCATGAAAAACAACTCCAAGAAAGAGCAAGCTATCCTTCAACTAAAAAAGAAAGAAATGCCTAAAATGTTCAAAATAAACATACTTAAGCCAGACTGAAACTAAAAACCCACACAAGTCTTTCTAGAAACCCTAAGTCAGGTGAAGCACAAAAGCCAAAATAGAGGCTTCTAAAAACACTCCAAAAGGTCCCCCAAATGCAAAAAAGTCAAGCCATTGCTTGACCCACTAGAAAAACATGACAAAAAACCTCCAAAATGGTCCTCTTTCCTCCAAATCAGTCAAATACATCCTCCCACACTTTCTCCATGTTGACCACTCATCACCAATCTAGACCCACACACAAGTCATGCAATATGTGTGTTTTGAGTCACAAGACTCAAAAAAGCATTACAAATAATGACTTTAATTAAGTGATTTATAAAACATCACTTAGTCAAGTCATTTTACATTCAAAGTATAAAATAAGGGACCCACCATCTTCTTGTGTTACATTTGCATTAAAAGGCACAATAAAAGTGATTTTCAAGTCACTTACATGATATCTTCAAAAATGAAATAAAATGTAACATGTAATGTCATAGTTAAAATCTTTCAAAAGCTTCCAAGGCATTGACCATCTCAACCTACCTTATTCTATATTCTTGAAAATAAACACATGGGCAATATCCCTTAGTTCGCAAAGACATCAAAGAGTTCCAAACAGCTTGGCCAACAGGTTGACCTCCAAATTCCTTGGAAAGCTAATCCCAAGTCACATGAAGTTGGGAAAAAATCAACGGCATATCACATAGGTCATGGTATACTCCAAATTGCATTGCACACTCCATTAGCAAATTGATGACTTAGCAAAGTTTTAAAAAAAGGGAAATAGTTCTTAAGGTGTAAAATGCCTAAGGGAGAAGACACGTATGTTTCGGCCCCCATCACATTTACCATGTGTTTGATTTTTAAAATAAGGGATAAAAAATCCCATCGATATCCAAATAGGGGTCAAACCCTAATTATTAAAACACTGAAATAAAGAGGAAAGCTCATCATTTTGTCGAACCATCATGAAGAATTTACTCAGTCGCCAACATAGGGTTTCTCCATTGCTTCTCATGCACTTTCATGGTGGACTCTGGAGGAAAACAGAGGATTGATCAACAGATTTTCTGAGAAATGAAACAGAGAATGACTCAAGGTTAGCTTTTGAAAGCATTCTTTTTGTCTCTTTACTTCATTTCTTAAAGAAAATAAATGCTTGAGCTCTATTTTTTGCTGTATAAAATACTCCATTCGAGCTCCTTTTTTTTTAACACAACAAATATTAAAAATGTTTTTGTTGTTTTCTGTGCATTTCCTTTACCATTTTGTTTAGCTTCTCTATATTTTTCATGAAATTTCTGAAAATGGTGGCTCGGCCTCTTGTTTCTTTCTATTTTACTGCATTTCCTATAGAATGTTGGCCACGACCTATAAAATGTTTCTAATTTTTTTTTTGGTTTCATTATTTCTTATGATGATTCCTTTGCCTCTCACAGCCGCCATGAGTGACTTTATGAAGCTCCACGGGTGAAATCAACTGGCATATTTCAATAAAAGTTCGAGCTTAGGTGAGCCTCTGGCCAACTTCATCCTGCTTTCCTTCTTTATTTTATGCAAGCCTGTTGCTCATCCTTCAATGGCCCACATCCATAACTTGACCTTAAGCTCTGACTGTAGCAAACATATGAGCATTTCTCTATTTTTTTGGGTTTTGAATCTCATTTTGAGCTCAGCTTCTATAGACTCCATGGCTCTATGTTACATACCTTGGCTCACAGTTTCGTACAGAGCTTTGTCAATATTTTGTAGGGAAAATTTTGCTTGAGCTCCTCTATTTTTTACAATTTGCTTTCATTATAGACTTATATGAAGTCTTTTGTGCATATCTTTTATTTTCTCATGAATAAAAGCCCAGATACAGGCTTCTAAGAGTGCAGGAAATAATGTATACTCTGTAGAATTTAGGGTTTCTAAACCTGCGCCTTCTAATTTCCTTCTTCATGCAAAAATCAGTGCCTTGACCTCTATTTTAATGTGCTCCATTTCACTATTTGTGGTAGACAATGTTGCATGAACTTCACTATACGAATTCTTGTAGAGAGGAATTGTAGCATCTCTTTCCTTGGTTGCAAACTCAAAGTCATCTCTCATCCTATTAATGAGTTCTTGCAATTCAAAGATTACCCCTTTTGACTCTCTCTTCTTTTCTAGATCAGAGAGCTTCACCTTTTTGTAATATGTCCCCTACAACTAGTCAGATTCTGCAATAATTCCAATCATATATGGACCACCTTCTACAACATGGATGCCTCTTAATGCAAAACATATGTCAAACAACTTTGACACCTGTGCTTCATAATCTGTAGCATCAATTTCCCGATAATAGCATTCAGCCGAATTGGAAACCTTGCAAAGGAAATTCATGGATACCAGGAAGGATAGGCCCCATTCTAACTTGAGAACACTTATTGCAATATGTATATCCATCATATAAAGGACAATAGTCATCTGTTGTTGATGGTTATGTAAAGAATGTTGTTGTTGCTGATGTATCATCTGGACCATCAAAGCATTGTTGTTTGTATTCAATTTTGCATTGTCTCTGTAGTAAAAATGTCATAGCTTCATATCACTTTGCACTGACTATCATATATTGCTATTTTCGCCAATGTATGATATTCTTTGAACTTGTAGGTGTTGAGTGACTTCATTGTCATGCTGTAGGGATTTTCATGGTTTTCAACTATTTGTCAACATCTCTCCTTCAAGTCTTGAAATAGTATCACCATCAACCATCAACCTATTTAAGCTTTGCATCCTTGAACTTATTGCCACTACATGAAGCCATTCAACTCACTATGACAATGATTTCAATGTCACAATATTTGTAGTTTGTTATCTTATTGGCATTGCTATTATACTATCATATAGTTTTTGATCACCAAATGATTTCTATTCCATCTATCACCCATAATCAACTAACCTTTAAAACATCATCCTTGGCTCATGAAGTTACCCTCCTATTCTTGACATTTCAATTACCATGTGAATCACATCCTGATAATGCAAATTGCGACCCTATGGTTGTGATGCAAGTGACATTGAATAGGTCCAAATCTTCCTGTTTATGAAGGAACTAGCAAGATCATAAGCAACAAGGCAGTGAATGCCAAAACTTACAGGAAAATGTTTCCATGCAACCCAACTCCATTGTATCCATGTCAAGTCTAGAAATATTTTACTATACAAATTGTTCTTCTACTCTAAGACTTGCTTTCTTGACCTTCCCCTTTGTATAGAAAAATGAATTTCTAGTAAACATGGAGATAAGATGAGGTTTAAGAACATGTAGAGTGATTTCTCCCTCTGCTGATTTCATGGTGCCTCCTTTTTACTCAATTTTAGGTTCTAGCCCAATGGCAGTAGCACAACTAAATTTGTTTACATTCTTATGCTTTTGCTGGAATTTAGGATGTTGATTTGATATTTTTGTTGAAAGATTGGACATGTTCTGAGCAGACACTAAACAAGGTTTAGGATGAATCTTCGTATCCATTTCACTTACAATGCTATAATGACCACTAAACATATCAAGAATGTTGGGATCTTGAGCTTTCAAATTAGGTGTATTAAAGTAGTCTTGAAAAGGATGTGTAGTAATTATCTGCATTTTCTCTCATTTATAAAGTTCTCACATTTGGGGCTAACTGCTCCATCCAAATAGAACAAGGACTTTGTACATGGCATTCCCTAATGAAAATTGTTGTAGGATGATGGTACTTGTCCATGACAACCATTTGCATTTTCATGTTGACCACAATCAATTGTCCACAAGTCACTTCTATTATGACTATGGGGCTAACAGTATACATGATGAATGGCCATCGTAAATAATATATTTCATAGAATAATGAACTTGTTGATAAGCATATGCTCCCTTCTGATTTTGACCATTCAATATCCTCATATCATGCCTCCTGCTTGTTATTCTTCCCTATTCATATAACTATCTTCTTCATGTTATGTGGTAGTCATGACTGTTTTATGGCCTCTAAAAGAGACTAGCAAAAATTTCCCTTCTCATTCATTTCATAGGTCATGAAAACTACCACCATTTTGTGAAATGCAGACATATTCGCCTTATATAGTGTTGTTTTTTGTTCATTGCAATACCTCCAATGCTAATTGCAAGGGGGCAGATCCTTCACCTTATGCAATTACCTTGCTGCCCTGTTTAATGAGATGTAGCATGCATTTCTGATTGTTGTTCACATGCACTTATACCATTGTGATGCTTGTTGTCCTACATGAATCTACTACCAGATTCCACCACCCCTGCCTCCTTTTGATCATGTGTGATACATAACTACCTTCCCACTTTGATCCTAGTGGGTAGACACATGTCCCCTATGTTGATGACCTAAAAGCTCACCATCCTATGTGATGTGTGGCTGTCCAATAGGGTCAAGGTGAGGAGGCAACATGACAATACTTTGGACTTCTCTCTCATTATTTAAGAGATGCATAATTGAACTTGATGCATCTTTTGAATCTAATAATGAAAGTTGATCAACTAGTGTGATTCCATATTGATTTAATGCATTGATAACAGATTAATCTTTGATCAAGTTGCTCAATTTCCTTTTTATTTCAAAGCATGTTGAGCTCTACCCTTGTGGGAGCCACATTTAACCCACATGCTATCATTTAATCTGATAATGGAATAGTAACCAGACTTGTCCTAAATCTGCACATGAAGCAAACAGTTAAAAAATAAGTGCATATGTTGGATGTGTTTGATGACTTCATTATTTAATGGGACATCCAAGGTTTGCATGCTTATTTAATGCACTTATGGATCAGTTTATACATGCATAGGTAGGTGTGTATGTAAGGATTGAATCTTCCATTGCTTAGAGCCTCACTCAAACATCAGGCCTTTTTTCAGATGTAGGGTGAGGGGCACTATGGAGCTAGGGAGGACACAAGCAACTCAAGGTAGCAGCAAAGAGCAGTCAGGCAACCTACACCCAGTCATTCTCAGGAAATGACTGGTTCCATTCTTATATGCACATTGTTGTTTCTTTTACTTATTCATGTATGAATTTCTTCATATGTTCATTGAATAAGAGATTTAGTCCCTTGGATTGTGAGGCACATGTACATTTCAAGATTATCAATAAAAGACTACATTTGTATATCCATGATTATCTTTCTCATTTTCTATAATGCAACATTGAAATGACAAAATGTAATCTAATTTATTTGACAATCACTCCTTCATGCATATTGAAACTAGAAATTTTATGGTTTATCTTTAAATGTTTAAACAACATGAAAAGAACAAACACTAGGTTACTTGATTTCAACTGAAAGCTAAAAATCAGGTAACAAGTATGTAAATTCTATATTTAGAAATCTTAGTTTTATCATCATGCAAGGTTTTAGTTCTCAAAACCATTCTAGCACCTATGACATAACAAGACTAAGGATGTTTATCATCATGTATCTCAAATCAGAATGGGATTCAATTAAAAGTATTTTTAAAGTTAAAGTTAATTTAACATTGATAAACCTTGCTTAATATAATATTGTAGATGCAATTTTATTTGAGGAGCATTTTTATATGCTTTTGTTAAAATAAAAATATTTTAAAAGTATTTTTAATCAATTGTAATAAAAGGTAAAATAAAGGTTTTTGAAAGGGCTTCAATTCTTTTATAAGAAAATTATAAATACAATAATATTATAGTCTAATGATGATCAAACTATGATTTCAGCTAGATTACAACAATGAAACAACATGAAATTAGTAGAATCAAGGCTTATTTCTTACTATGAAATCCATATGGAACAAAACCAAGCTAAAAGAAGATCAAGAGCATGACAAACTCCAAGGAATTTTAGAGTTGATAGAGAGAAACAACAACTTTCCAATCCTACAAAAAGTTAAGGTGTTTCTCCTTGAAGGTAGTGTCCTTATTCTCCATCCCTTCATCACCTTTACTTTGTATCCTCTAGTTCTCAAGCTATGACTCATCTAATCAAGAATGGAGTAAGATTTCAATGTCTCTTGTAACATTTTAATGTTGTTGGAATTGTTCTTTATGGGGACTCTACTAACTTTAATTACCCTCCTTAGATTAGCTTTGATCCATCAAATATTTCTCTAAAAATTTAATTCATCCATCACACTTGATGTTTTCCATTTTCAATACACTAATTTCTTCCATAACTTTCCAATGTTTGAAGAAAACTTGTTCTTCTTTCATAGGGACAAGCACCTTTTCCTTGGAAGTTTCTTAGCCATTTAAATTTAGTTTTTAGTTTCATGTTGTTGGTCTTGATGAAGAACCACTTGAGGATTTTATGATGGACGATAACCTCTTTGTTCATATCAATATTTTATTTGCAATCAAGTTCACAATTGAAGCAACAACCTCTAAAGACCTGAAGAAGGGCATGGAAGATCAACTATTGAAATAGAAGGGCCAAACATAAATATTTCACTTTGGGAACCTCATCATCCAAATCAATGTCATCCTCCATTTTCAGTTTACTCTTCACCTTAGGATTATTTTTTCTACCCTCCACTCCCTTTAGTTTACCATCCAATAGGGTCATTTCTCATCATAGTTTTCCCCTTCTTCTTGAATGTGACTTTAGTGCTTCTAATAGCTTCAGCAACAACAAATTTTATTCTTCCATGATTCTCAAGACCATTAGGGATAAATACAAGACTTTCTTGGGAAGAGGACTTAGGTTCAAGACTCAAGGTAAGAAGAATAAACCATTTTAGGAGTGTAATCCATAATGGGATAAGGTCATCTCCTTACAATAATGTAAGTCCAATGCAAAAGAAACAAGGTGGTTTCTACAAGTAGCAATGACAAGTGGGGGTTTCAAGGATAATTCATGTTTAATACTTGTAGGATGAAATATTTGTGTAGGGGGAAACCTTAATTCTTCTATTAAATTCAAGAATAGATTATTCAAGAAATGATACATAAAGAAAGGAAAAATCACTAGGTAATTATCATGAAAGTAGATAAATGATGTAAAATGGTGTAATTGGCTTGGAAGTGCCCCTCAAGCATTACATACCTTGTTAAAAAAAAAAAGAGCATAGATAAAGGATTTTATCCTAAGTTACTTTGGTGTAGTTTTTATACCCTCATATGAGCAATAAGAGGAAGACAAGAACTTATGTGGTGAGTTACAAAAGGATGTGGTAGGAAAGAACCATTAAAATTGACAATACACATATATTCCCTTACACATAATAGCACATCATAATATCCATTAGATCATTATGCGATATATTATGTCTATCATATATAACTCTATTACATGGTTCATTTATACATCAATATCCTTCCTTATATTTCTCTTTTATATATTATCCATTTACAATATATTACATACTTTCTTCTCTATTATACTTCTATATATATATATATATATATATATATATTTCATCTTCAATCCCCATTTGTACCTAGTTGTAATTATTATCAAGGAGTGTCTCTTATACATGTTATGACCTTTGGATGTGTCTGTGGTTGGATAATCATACCCCGTCTCTTTTGTAGTGAATCTAGCTTGCTATAAAGTCAACTTTGTCCTACAAACATTATCCCCCTTTGAAATGATGTCTTATCCTCAATAAATCTTGGCCCTATCTTATTTGAGACACTCAAAATTTTCTAATAATTTTAGTACTTGTGCCTAATTTTTTCTATCTAAGTTTGGTTAAATGAAAAATTTGTTTATATATTCCTTTGAGTTGGGTGAAGCTCTTGTCCCATTGCTAAGTAGCTTTTTATAATAGCTAAATGTGTCCAAAAATCTTCATAAAATTGTTTTCTACTTTGGTGGTGACAGCTAGGATGTGAATAGAGTTGGTGAATTTGAATACTTCAACTGGTAATCTTGTCTCATGTGTCAATCTAAGACTCACCACTTCCTGCAAATGTTTGATCTATACCCTTAGCCCCTATCTTTGATCCAATATCTATTGGTACTAACTATGAAGTGTCTCCAAAATATCCTTAGGTTTCCATCTAGATCATTCATGTCATCATATTCGGATTATTTTTTTCTCAATATTATCCATTTGTGATCTTAGGGATTTTATAGAAGCTTGTCAACCTAGATAGAAGTGATATAATGTATTAATTATTTTCTTGGTAACTTGCATTTTTCTATTTTTTGTGTCTAGGTTGGTGTGGGAAGCAACACATTTTTTACCTAATTTCTTCAAATTATATATTCTCCACTTCTATCAATACTTTATTTTTAATAATGCTCCCTTGGATTTGTATTTCTTTGATAGCCCATTTGTTAGTTTTTATATATTTTCTAGCAATTTGGAGATGAGGTGTCTTTATGAAGATGTGACACTTGATTATGGATGGTGGTAATGGGTTTTTGTATAGTTTTTATAGATTCTATATGATTGTATAAGATATTTTCTTTGTTAGTTTGTAGTGTGTACCTAGCTAGAATTTTTGAAAAATGGATATTTGGGAGAAGTCTAGATGTGAGTTAGTGACTAGTAGGTATAATTATGGAATGTGAGAGTTTTTTAATTTTACAGTGAAGAAACTTTTATTTTATTACATTAGATTAGGTGGTGGGGATGTGGATTTAAAATGATAGATTTATTTGAAGGTGTGGGGACTATTCACCCTACTATGTTTCCTTGTCTCCCTCTTTAATTTTTGTTACTTCATCTTTTTATGTTTCTTATTCTATTTCAAGGGGAGTTTTATAAACTTTTTTATAGACTCAATGGTTCGTATTTGAGTTTTCCCTTTTCTATTGCCATTTGTGAAAGGAGTGTTTCCACCTTTTTCTTGGATCTAAGATAAGAGTTTTGTAAATGCATTAGTTTTTCTCTCTATTTTTAGGTGATAAGTTCACCACAACTTCATCTAATGCTTCTTTCCTTAATTTTCCTCTATTTTTAATTGTTTCTTCTCTTCTTTTCTTCAAAATTATGGTTAATGTTTCAAGACATCCTTCAATTGTCTCTACTAAATATGAGGTGTACATGAGAAGCAATCAATCATAACCTATTCAATTATTTTCTTATTTTCTTCTCTTACAAAGGGAAATATTTTTATAATTTCTAAGAGCCTTCCTAGTTTGAATAGTGACTTGTAGAGTTTACTAGCATCCATGATCTCCTCTATTTTATCTTCAAATCTATCCCTTCAATTTGTGATTATTTTATTTTGATATTTTTTGTTTATTTTTCTATGGGATATCCTCCTGTGCATATTTTCCCCTCTTTGTGTCTCTTTTTTTTATATACATCCTTTGCCTCTATACAAGTGTATTTAATTTTTTTTTTCACTTTATCTAAAGATTCACCTTTATTTTTCTTTATTCTCATTTGAATTAATTCCTCTGTAGCTTCCCTAATTGGTGATTGTGTAATTATTTTTTGTGGAGGGGTGGTAACCTATCTTCTTCTTGTGGTGACATATAGCAACCTCTTTTCTAGTTCTTTTGTGCCAAATGACATATGTATTCTTAAATTCCTTATTTTAAATCCTAGGGATTCTAACTTAGTTATTTTTTAGTGCCACACTTGAGATGGCCCTACCTTTATTGAGAGTGGTGAATCCAAAATTTCTATGATTGTAGGAGGTGTGGGGTATTTTGAGATTTCATATTTTCTATCTAGCTTCCCCTTATTCTTCTCTACATGCTCTATAACCTTTTTTTATGTTTTTTTTTATAAGTTCATAGTACGTATCAAATATTTCTATATTAGGATATTTGTGAAGAGTCAATAGGTCCTTCACAAATTTACATAAACTAGCTTATCATTTATTTCATATGGTAATTTCAATATCTAGGATGTGAGTGGTTCCACTACCTCCATGAAAGTGTGCTCTTTATCTTCCACAAATGTAATGTTATTCACATATTACTACACAATATTAGAGGATACTTAGTCCCTTGATTTCATTTGGGCTTTGATAATTTTGAAGAATCCGAGTATAACCCTATAGGATGTATCATATTTAAAGTGTTTCACATGGTTATTTATTTAGCTAGCTATTGGGCCATCCAAATATTATATATCTTTTTGGAAAAACTAAGCAATCTATTCTTAAATTTAAGTGCCAAGTAAATGATAAGTGAAACATTACTATATTGGTAGCTATCACTCTCTTTTGTTCTTTTGATGTTATTAATTAGTTGCTCCTAGAGGGCCTCATATAAATTTAATTTCTTTCCTTGCACAACCATTTGGTATGTTGTTAATATTGTCGTACTAGTAGTAAACCCTTCTTTGATTGTGTGTAAATTTTATGTGAAATTCCTAGAGTGGCATATTTAATTGTGACGTTTATAATTTTATCTATTGACAGATTTATCCCATGTGATGTGGCCCCTATTATCTTAGTCACTATTTTATTGTTAACATTTTTCTTATAAGAGAGATCACCTTTGTTCCATAGTCCTATCATTACATGTGTTTCTTCCTTGGTGATTTAGTAGGATTGGTTGAGATAGATGAAGTTATCATAAATCTTGTTGAAGATGATCTTGACCCAACCCTCCTCTATGAAAAAAATAGGGAATTCTTTCCATATATCTAGTCTTATGTTCAAAATTTGTTGGTACTACAAATACTATTAATTTTTGTCTTGGTTGTAATAATTTTTTCTAGAGTGGCATGAAGGATTTATGGTTGATCTCTATAATTTTAGTGTAGATATATACTTTCACACATCTTTTGCATATAAAATATCCACTTGCACATTAGAAAATGCATCGTCTAGATCTACCTTCATCATCTTGAATAAGTATTTATTATACTTTGTTCAAGGATTCTTTTGTGCATCTACTAGAGTAGGGTTTTCCATATTTTCATCTTATATTTTCTTTTAATACTAGTTTTATTCTCCTAATCTATAATTCTCAACTAATCTAATTCACTTAGGTAGCTTGTTTTCATCTTAGGTTTTGTAAACTTTTGATACTTGGTGAATTGCTTAAGAATGGTTTCTTCTTCCTTATGAGATAATTTTATAGGATTGTAAGGGTAGGTTTTGTATTTATTATTCTTACCTACCCTTTTATTTCCACCAATTCTCCCATTGGAATATTGTATTTTCTAATTTGGTGTCGTTGTTCTTTATGGTTATGTTACAATAATATGTAATATACAAATTATCTAAAATATGATTCTCAAGATCCTTCATGATAATACTTTAGTCTCACATCATTTACATATCTAGATAATTGTTTTTCTTATAGTTCTTTTATCTAATGCCTCTTGAGGGAAATATTTTTGTAATTTTATATGGGCCTAGCCATCACTTGTTTAATCTTTCTAAATTTTTAGATTTGCTTTTTATGATGTTAAAAAATGTATACCCTTGCAATTTTATGCTATGTTTTGTGCTCACTTTGGTGTCCATCCCCTTTGCATATTTCTAGAATCATTTCAACCCTTGCATTAGCCTTTTTCCTTCCCATAGTGTAAAGGCCTTGTCTCATGTGGTTTATTTTTTTCGATTTGATTTTACAATTGTCTTAACCATGAGTTTTTCTAGTATTTCATCATTTATAGGGTTGAAACTATTTAGACAATAATGTGACATGTATATTTCTATGTGATGCACTAACATCATGTGATAGTTTTCATTCAATAGCTTTTTTTACATGTTTTACTACTTTTTACCTACCCAAGTTGGTGGTAACCACTTGAGATGAATCCAAACGAATCACCAACTCCTTCTCCTTCCATCCTTCCTCTCATTTTGAATTTCTTTTTAAATTTTCACTCTCTCTCTTGTACTCTCAAGCTATCTACACCTTATAAATCTTCTTTGTAAATTGTTCCTACTTGTGAGCACACTAGAACTTCTATAAAAGTCTTCTCTTTTTCTTCCTCAAGATTCAAAAGTTAATATTACTCTCATTTATTTTCTTTTTTCTTCTCTATCTTCTTATTTTTATTATGGAATTTATTTTGTAGTTCCCTTAAGCACCTTGGGATATTCACATATTGTATTCTCTTTCAATTTAATATTTGCATTGCTCTTAATTCCTATATTCACATAGGATAAGAGCACACACATTATATTTTATCATTTTATACACATTGACTATCTATGAAGATTTTAAGACCAACATAGGGGCTTGAACTTAAGACAAGCTCCCAAACAACCCTAAAAGTGTTGTTTTCTAACTACAAGTTTTCCTTTGGGTGAAGATATCCATCCACATGGAAGGTTGTTGATATCTTCCCTTCTCTTGTTTTTTCATTATTTTTATTTGATTAATAGGTTAAATATCTATTATTTTCTCTCTTATTATTATTGATAATATTCTCAACACTTTCAAGTTTTATTTTGGTGTAAATAGGCCACACATTTTAAGAAAGATTTAAATTTTGAATGTGTTCTCCATACAAACCATAATATATCATATGGATTTTGGTGCTTAGAATTAGCATCTAGTCTAGAGAGCTCTAAATTTCATCACCAGGTTCTATTCTATTAATAATTTATGTTTCTAATTTCATCTTGTCAATATTGTAATTTCATTTATGTTAAACAATAACAATTTCAAATTTTATTTATAATATATTTTTTTAGATAATTATAATCTTTCACAATTAAAACATATTATATTAATTAGCATAATCTTCTTTTATTGGTAGTAGATTAGGTTCCTTTATCAATAAGGGCTAGTTAATTTGAGTGTAGCACTTGCAAGATTGTTTGATAAGGGAAAATAGTCTTTCCTTTGTCAAGACATTTTTTTTACATTAAATTTTCATATAATAATACCATGTTATCAATTTGAAATATTTTTGACACAAATTTATGTCATTCTAAATTTTCTACTTCTTCAAGTATTTTTTCATTTAATTTCTTTGGGTCTTTTAGCCTTTCATGTAACTTAGATTCCCTCTCCTTCAACCATAAAGTAACTTGTCCAACCTTAAATTTGGTATAATATACATGTGTGATGCGACATCAATTCTATACTCCAATTCAAATGCAAAAAATATGGTTAATCTTTTGTAGGTTATTATTTAAGCCTATATGATAGCTAGTATTTTGAGGTCCTAGTCTATAGTCTAATATGGTTAATCTCGATGAATGCAATACCTATGATTTTAGTCAATACCTTACTTGCACTATTAATTTTAGGGTGATAAGGACTTGTAGTGCCCCTCCCATTTGTAGCTTGTAGATGTGGGATTGATGCTTCAACTTCACCATTTTCCTTGTGATTTTTGTTGTGTTTGTATTCTTGCTCTGAATGGTGTATATGAACCACCACCTATTTGAGAAGAGGTTTTGCAACATGTTGGTTGTTGGAATTTTGTATGTTTATATGCCTAGCTAATTGGTTTGTTTCAATTCAATGATGTGAATTATGTACACAATTAATAAATGTGAACCTGATTATGAAGGTTCAAAATGAATGGTTTATATAATGGATGTTTCTTTTATGTTTTATGATATTGTACCCCATTGGGTGATTGAGTCGTGCTTCAACCATATATATATATATATTGAGTAGGTACCCTTGACATGCGTTGAGTGGTTATAGGCGCATGATTATTTCTCCATCTGGCTACACAAGTTTGAGTTATTCCCCAATGTTGCTTATTTCAAAGATGTCACAATGGGCCTCCCTATCTATTCCCCGATCGTACTTGAATTGAGTGTGGTATGTGTCATATTTGACCAATATTGACTTGAATTTGAGTTAGAAGTTATTCTAGAATCCCTATATGTCATGAATGAAAAGTAAATGTCAGATTTAACTAATGGTTTAAATTTTGTGTTTTCATAAATAAAATATTAGGAATTTAAATGATTTATTATATTGGTTATGGAAAAAAATTTCGTCTTTTGGGAAAGGGGGAAAATATAATTATAGTAAAAATGAAGTTAAGTTATTATTCAATTAATTTTCAAAAATTCCTTGGGTTGGGAAATGGAAGTTATGCTTGATTTAATTATTCTATTTAAATTCTTATTTTCATGATTTAATTGAATATAGGCTTATATGGATTTAAATCGTGAATTTAAATGTTGACTATTAATTAGGAATGGATTTAAATGATTATATGAATTTTGGGGGAAATGGGATTTAAAGGAATAGAAAAATAAAATTTTATTGCTTTTAGTTTGAAAATTGAAAAGGGTAAATAGGAAGAAAGGGATTTTCCTTTTCATTATTCATTTTTGTGAGGAAGTTGGGAGAGGAGAAAACCCTCTTCCTTGGAATTTTTTTTTTGTGGATCATGGGAGAAATTGTGAAAGGATTTGGATGAGATTGGATGCAATAAGATAGGAATGGGAAGGGGAATGTGCTTTTAAGTGATCTTGTGCATTTGTTTGGCATGCTTGAGGTATTGTCCATTTTAAATTTTGTCATAATTTGAAGTAATTTGCTAAATCCTTCTCTGTTTCTCATTTTTTTTCAATTTGAAGGGTTGTTTTAGGATTAGGGGAGTGTAAAAACCTCCCACTGTATTTTGTTTGATTCAATTCCATGTTAAAATGTTAGTCGTAGAATTTTTAGATAATTTGAATTGAAATGGGGTTATAGTGTCCATTTTTTTAGGAAATGATAAAAATATGAAGTTTATAGCTTAGAATTGGTGTTGGGAAATTTTGGCACTAAAGGGTATTCTTGAATTTTTCATTTTCAAAATTTTAATTTTTGAAGAAATTTTAATGGAGTTTGAAGAAAATTTCTTGGTTTTTGGTTTATTGTAAAAATAATTTTTTTTGGAAGTTTTATGTGACATGTGATGTTTTTTAATGTTTGCATGAAAGTGTACTTCATGAAATATTGAAATAGATCTTGTGGAAACATGTTGTGAAATATGGTTGAAAATTGGAATTGTGCATTCTTTTTTGTGTCACACTGTTGGTGAGTGTGAAGAGCCTAAGAATAAGGTACTAGAGAGGGTATGGGAGTGGATCCCAATGTTCACTTGGCTCAAAGTAGCTTTTAGGGTGATCAAAGGTGGGGAGTCATTTAATCAAGTGGAAATTAATGAAACATGGGTAATTAATTAACAAAGATAATGGATGCCTTGAATGCTTGTAAAGGCTATTTCAGAAGACATGCTAGCTAGAGAAGATTGGATCTTGTAATATCAAGCATCCTTATATGTATGCAATGAGTACTAGATTACATGTGTGCCATACCGGTGAGCACCATAATGACACTCCCTACTAGTGTCTTATGTGTTTGTGTTCCACCATTGGTGAGTTGGCCCATTGATGATCCTTGTGCTTTCCCAAAGGTGAGTTACCCAAAGATGATTATGTGATTAGACATTTGTGAGTTTCCCAATGTGTATTTTTGATGTGACATCAGTGATTTTTCCCAATGTGGATTAATGATGTGACGTTGGTGAGTTTTTCCAATGTGGATTGTTATGTGGCATTGGTAATTAATTAACAAAGATAATGGATGACTTGAATGCTTGTAAAGGCTAAGGATGTTTAAAAATATGTGCTAGCTCAATGAGATTGGGTCTTGTAAGATCAAGCATCCTTATATGTATCAAACGAGTACTAGATTCCATGTGTGGCACACCGGTGAGCACCATGATGACACTCCCTACTAGTGTCTAATGTGTTTGTGTTCCACCATTGGTGAGTTGGCCCAATGATAATCCTTGTGCTTTCCCAATGGAGAGTTACCCAAAGATGATTATGTGATGGGACATTGGCAAGTTTTCTCAATGTGGATTTGTGATGTGACATTGGTGATTTTTCCCAATGTGGATTAATGATGTGAAATTGGTGAGTTTTCTCAATATGGATTTGTGATGTGACATTGGTGATTAATTAACAAAGATAATGGATGCCTTGAATTATTTTAAAGTCTAAGGCTATTTTGGAAGACATGTTAGCTCAAGGATATTGGGTCTTGTAAGATCAAGCATTCTTATATGTATGGGACAAGTACTAGATTCCATGCATGCCATATTGGTGAGCACCATGATGACACTCCCTACTAGTGTCTTATGTGTTTGTGTTCCACCATTGGTGAGTTGGACCAATGATGATCCTTGTGCTTCCCAATGGTGAGTTACCCAAAGATGATTATGTGATGCTCGACATTGGCGAATTTTCCAAATGTGGATTTCTGATGTGAAATTGGTGATTTTTCATAATGTGGATTAATGATGTGACATTGGTGAGTTTTCCTAATGTGGATTTTTGATGTGACATTGGTGAGTTTACCCAATGTGGAATTGTGATGTGACATTGGTGAGTTTTCCCAATGATGGATTTGCGATATTTCATTTGTGTTTTTGTCTAGCGTGGAATTGTATTTGATACTACTCGTGATTGATCCATATTGTGATTTTGGATGAGTGTTATATATGATGTGTATGTTTAGTATATACTTTGTTTATGGCATGTGTATAATCCATATCCCCATGTGTTTGGTGTGAATGATGTTCTTATGGCCCATGTCACTGTCTCCTAGCATGGTGGGAGTGAATTATTTTGATTCCATGAGGTTGGGTGGTGTGGAAACCAATGTTGGGGATTGGAGGATCATGGTGGAGTCAAAAATGACTTCATGTGATAGAAAGTATTTAACATTTTCTTTCATTTGGTTTATTTGATGCAAATTGTATATGTAAAGGACATCTGAGTCCTATTTGATATAATTGTAATAATTTGGTTTATTAGGCCTCTCTTCTTGAGACAGATTGTAATCCATGGTTAATGGATAGTGAAATTAATCTTATTTATGTGACACGGTGTTGGAGTTGAGCATGATCGCGTTATGGATATTTATGCTTATGCAATGTAATAGAAAAATGAACTTAGGAATATTTCATTTAGGTTTCAAATAAATGTAGGAATGTTTCAATTGGGTTTAAAAATAATTTTCCTACTCCTAAGAGCTTGTTCCTAAAGAGTTGTGTCATTTGGGGCTTTGTTGTAGCCTCTTATGAGGTCTTGTAAAATCCCAAATGTCTTGTGTCTTTTAATTTTGGTGTTTTCTTGCTTAGGTCAAGAGTTAAGGGCGTCAAGGAGGTGATTACACTCCTCCCTACCGTTTCCTTTTCTTTTTGATGATGTCCAGTGATCAGGGAAATCAAAATCTTTATTTGAACTTGAGTCATGTTTTGGTATTTTTACGTTCATGAGGTGTAGTAGACACTCTTGGTTGGTTACTTAGTGATTGGGAGATCTTGGAGGTCCTTCCCTAGTCAAGGGAAGCTCACCGCCAAAGATACTAGCACCCCTATAGGGACACCAACACCAACACTTGGAATGTTTATTAGGAACATAAGCACCTAAAGTGGACTCAAGCACCCTAAATGGACATGTGATCCCTTGAAGAACACCAGTGTTGGTTGTTAGTGTCCTAGGATGTGTTTTTTGTCCTTTTCATTGATAGTAGGTGCTTTGGGGCCTCATATGGGGAAAAATTGTGAATGAATATTTTTCCCCATGATCTCGAGAGTCTAGGGATGTTTAGAGAATGCACCTATGTGTTTCCATTGATAAGTTACAATATATCCTTGCCTTGGGAAACATGTGATTATCTAGAAGTGATCACCTATCATCATTCCAGTTAGGGGAAATTTTGTGCCTCCTAATTAGGCAACCTATTGTAAAGGTTGGACTTGGTGTTTAGAGTTATTAAGTGTGTCTAGATGTGGATTGGAGGTTGTTTATTCCCTTATCCTACCTTGGTGTGGTGTTGTTATCGAACATGATTGTGGTTTGTAACTGATCATCTTATAGGTGTCATCATCTCTCTCGTAGGTTTGTTCTAGTGTATTTATCCCATGAGTGTTAGTATTTTGGTGTTTCCTTATTTCTTATGCAATAGAAAGGTCATCTTGTTGTTATTGTCATTGTGTCATTGTGTTTCACATGACATTTGTGTGCACATTGTTGTGCAGGTGTGACATATTGTTGCATTAACGATATTGTTGTTGTTGTTTCAAAAAAAAATGTTCCACTAGGTTTTATTCTAAGTGTGTTGGCTTGGGGATTTACATCTAGTATCAGAGCCCATGTTGTAGCACTAGGATCTTTGGTTCATGTTCTTTCCCATGTGGTCACTAGTTCTTTATGTGTGATCATTCAAGTGCTTGGTTCAATGAGTCAATTTGGCTTCTTACATGGGTACCTTGGGTGGCATTCTTTTGAGGGTTCAATGTGAAGTAACTTGTGCAATGTGTAGAGGATGAAGAGTGCCTCCTAAGCCATAACACATTTGGCAGGGATGGAAAGATACCCCTGATTAAGAGTCTATTGAGGTGGGGAATGATCACTCTTTGATACATTACTCGTTGTGTGAGCTTTGGTTAGGTCTTTGCATATGTGTGCATATTGGTAGTAGGTGTTGTTTCCAAATTTTCCCTTGTGTGATATATTTCAGAAATGCTTGGTTGTGAGGGTTGGTTAGATCCTTGAGTTTCCAAGAAGTGATTTTATGTGTGATTTCCATCTCAATGTATCTATTCTTTCTTTGTGTGAATGTGTAGTGACCCTTGACTAATCTTGTTTATGATTTTGTGGTCTCTTTGGATGTGTGAATATGGGTGCATTTGATTTGGAATTGCTTGCTAATGTCTTGGAAAAATTATTAAGCATCATGAATTGAATTATGTAACTAATGTATTGAAAGTGAATGTGGTGTATATCATATGCCTGAATTGTTGTTGCTTGAAGTGCATTGTACATTTGTATTCCTATTGGTATATCATCATATGCATGAAAGGATTATATTAGTGCTTGGATAGAATGTTACAATTTCATAATAGAATATTTGAGTCAATGAATTTGTAGTGGTGAAAAAAGTAACTCTTTTAATGCTTAGTTGGGAATTAACAGTTAATGATAAAATGTTCTTAATTGTGCCTTGTTTAGGGTGTTGTAAGGTTTTTTCTTACACTTTCACACTAATCTAGGGATTCAATAATTCATTGAGGTCAATTAGAGCTTAATTGGTACCTTTAATTCAAATCCAAGCCTTATTTATTACATTTTTTTAAGGATTTATCCCAACACTCATTAATAATATTTCATAACATTTAACTTGGCAAGGTTTGAGTCCTAGAAAACTGTGCTAGGACCCATTCACAACTTTGGGTGAATGGGTCCTCCTTACCTAGGACCCCCTTTTTTAAACATATTTGTGATGGGATTTTAGTAATATTTCAACTCCCCGAAGCTTGGTCCTAGAAAACTGTGTTGTGACCCATTCACCACTTTGGATTAGAGTTTGGAGGGAAGCAGGTTGTGAAAAATGTTAGTAGAAAATTGTAGAGCAGTGGCTCGAAAAACATAGGAATTGCCATGAGTACCTGTAGCAATGGTTGTGCAAAAACAACAGTTGAAAAACGTGATGAAAAATGTTGATGCGGGTTGCAGATGTTGGTGCATGTCTTTGTAAAGGTTTTTTCTGGTATTTTAATATATATTGGACCCTTTGTTGGTGGACATAACCCATATTTGGGTGAACAACGTTAAATTTTTGTGTTGTCTTGTTGTTCATTTTTTGGGTTTTAAAAATCTGTTGTGTTTTCATATTTTTCTGCATTTAATTGATAAGATATTTCCTACAATCCTTAAAAAGTGTTATCATAGCGGGTTGTGTTCAATTATCCTTTGTTGGAAGGTCTCACGGTTGAGTGGGAGTTATGATAGAAGAGGGAAAGTTGAAGGTAGAAAAATTTAATGGGCATAACTATCAATTATGGAAGTTGCAAATGGAAGAATATTTTTATCAGAAGGATTTATGGTGGCCATTGGAAGGGAAAGCCAAGAAACCCTCGGCCATGTCTAACGAGGACTGGGATATTCTAGATAGAAAGACACTTGGAAATATTTGTTTATGCCTAGCATAATCAATTGTGTTTAATATTTTAATAGAAAAGACAACGAAAGATTTGATGAAGACCCTAGAAAAACTATATGAAAAGCCTTCCACTTTGAATAAGGTATTTCTTATGAAGAATTTATTTAATATGAAAATGGTAGAAGGTGGGTCAATTGCTAATCATCTAAATGAGTTTAACACAATTACCAATCAATTGACTTCTGTTAATGTAAACTTTGATGAAGTTAGGGATATTTTGATTTTGTGTTCTTTGCCTGAAAGTTGGAATAGCTCAGTAATGGAGGTTAGTAATTTTGTTTCTGGTTTGGATATACTAAAATTTGATGATGTTGTTGGTGTTATTTTGAGCGAGGGAATTCGTAGGAAAAGCTTAGGTGGTACATCCACATCAGGCAGCATTTTGAATGTAGAAAACAAGGGCAGAACAAAGGATAGAGGAAAGAATTATGGAGGTCATGGGAATTCATGAGGAAAATCAAAGGACAAGAGGTCCCAATCTAGTGAAAAGAAGAATTGTTGGTACTGTGGTAAGCCGAGTCATTTAAAGAAAGATTGTCGGTCTCAAAAAAATAAAGGATACAAAAATGAAGGCAATAAAGAGGCAAATGTGGTAAGTAATAAATCTGTTGAGAATGCTTTGATTCTTTCCCTTGATAATGCTGATGATTCTTAGGTGTTAGATTTAGGGGCTTCATTTCATGCTACACCCCATAGAAGTTATTTTCTTGATTATGTCCAAGGGGATTTTTGGTCAGTTTATTTGGGAGATAACAAACCTTGTAAGATTGTTGGAAAGGGAAGAATCAAGATTAAGTTGAAGAATGGGAATCATTGGATACTACATGAGGTAAGGCACGTTCCAAAGTTAAGCAAAAATTTAATTTCAACAAGGCAACTAGATGATGAAGGTTGTGTTGTTACATTTAGCGATAAAAATTGGAAGGTTAAAAAAGGTGCCTTAATGGTAGCAAAAGGTGTGAAAGTAGGCACCTTATATATTTATATAGTTCATATTGTTCCTTCTACTTTAGTTTTTGCAGAGAAAATTCAATGTTAAGGAACAATTGTTGCAGTTCAGTAGGCAGAAAATAAGATAGTTGCTATGGGTTCTAAATTAGCACTATGGCATAATAGAATTGGGCATATGAGTGCAAAAGGTATGAAAGTACTTCATTTAAAGAATGTTTTACCGGGTCTAAAATGTGTTAATATGGATTTCTATAAAATTTGTGTGTATGGAAAACAAAAGAGAGTTAGTTTTCTCAAGGATGGGAAGCAAAAGAAAGATGAGAAATTGGAGCTTGTGCATACAAATGTATGGGGATCAACTCAGGTATCTTCTCTCGATGGCTCTCAATATTATGTCACTTTTATTGATGATGCAAAAATAAAGGTATAGATTTATTTCCTTAAGTAGAAATCTAATGTATTTGGAACTTTTAAAAAATGGTGAAGCTTGGTTGACAATGAGATGGGTAAAAAGTTAAAATGTATCAAATCTAATAATGGTGGTGAGTATTGCAGCAAAGAGTTTGAAGATTATTGTTCCTCTAATTGTATTCATAGGTAGAAAATGGTTCCAAGGACTCCAAAGAAAATGGAGTGGCTAAGCGAATGAATAGAACAATAATGGAGCATGCACGGACTATGAGATTGCATGTTGGGTTGCCTTTAAACATTTGGGAAGAGGTTGTAAACAATGTTGTTTATTTAATTAATAGAGGTACCTCTAATCCTTTGGGTTGTGGTATTCTAGAGGAAGCATGGACAAGTAAGAAGGTGAGTTATTCTTTTCTCAAAACCTTTGATTGTGAAGCATTTACATATGTAGATGAACAAAAAATAGAACCAAGCTTGATGCAAAATCAAAGAAATGTATATTTTTTGGATATGGCATTGATGAATTGGTTATAGGCTTTGGGATTTTGAAAATTAGAAAATTGTGAGAAGCAGGGATGTCATATTCTATGAGAAAGTGTTGTACAAAGATTAGCTGCAATAGCATGAGAAGAAAGAAAATGATTATGTAGTGCTAGATGATAGATGATATTCAAGGATAAGTATTTTAAGAGGTTATGTACAAATTCCAGTGAATGTTAGACGATATTCAAGGATAAGTATATCCCAGAAATATTTCCTCCCTCTTTGTATTATATTTTACTAACTTATGTTGGTGAACCGCAATGTTATGATGAAGCTATGTAGGTGGATGCCAAGGTTCAATGGGAGCATGGAATGGAAGAAGAAATTGACTCCTTACTAAAAAATTAGACTTGGGAATTATGCAAGTTTCCTACAGGTAAAAAGGTTTTACCAAATAAATGGGTTTATAGGCTGAAAGAGGAAGATGGAGGTAAGAAAATATTTAAATCCAAGTTAGTTGTAAAGAGATTTACACAGAAAAAGGCATTGATTTTGATGAATTTTTTTCTCCTATTGTTAAAATGATTTTTATTTGTACTGTTTTAAGTATTATGGTTGTTGAAGACTTGTATTTAGAACAACTCAATGTTAGAACAACCTTTCTCCATGGTGATTTGGAAGAGGAAATATATATGGAACAACCATGAAGATTTGAGGTCAAAGGTAAGAAGAAACTAGTGTGCAGATTTAAGAAAAGTTATATGGATTGAAGCAAGCACCTTAGTAATGGTATATTAAATTTGATAATTTTATGCTAAGAAAGGCTACAATTAGTGTAATTTAGACCATTGTGTTTATTTTAAAAGGTTAGGTGATGATAGCTACATTATTTTATGTTTATATGTTGATGATATGCTTGTAGCGGGGTCTAACATGGATCACATAAGGGTGTTAAAACAATAGTTAGAAAATTCATTTGCTATTAAGGATTTAGGGGTAGCAAAAAAAATCCTTGGTATGAAGAGTACAAGAGATAGGAAAAACAAAAAAAATATTTTTATCTTAGGCTAATTATGTTGAAAAGGTGTTGCAAAGATTTTGTATGGAGAATGTAAAAGTTGTCGACACACCTTTGCCTAGTCATGTCAAATTAACTAAGGATATGTGTCCAAAGACACAAGAGAATGAAGAAAAAATATACAAGGCACCATATGCTTCAGCTGTAGGTAGTTTAATGTATGCCATGGTATGCACGAGACAGAATATTGCTCATGTCATAGGAGTTGTTAGTAGGTATATGAGTAATCCTAAAATGGGGCATTGGAATGTGGTAAAATGGATTCTTAGGTATTTGAGAGGTACATCCAATAAATGTTTATGTTTTGGGGGCTCTAATACTAATTTAAAAGGCTATGTTGACTCATATTTGGCAGGGGATATAGATACCAGGCAGAGTACCACAAGTTATGTATTTATAGTTGGTGGGACAATAGTGAGTTGGGTTTATCAGTTGCAAAAGGTGGTTGTTTTATCTTCCATGGAGGTAGAGTATGTAGCTGCAATAGAGAAAAGCAAAGAGATGTTATGGTTACAAATTTTCATAGAAGAGTTAGGAAAACAATAGGCTGAAAGCTACTTGTTTACGGATAGCCAGAGTGCTATACACCTTGCAAAAAAATTTACCTTGCACTCAAAAACAAAACACATACATCTGAGATATCATTTTATTTGGTCCATGTTGGAGGATGGATAGGTAAAGTTGGAAAATATACATACAGATGATAATCTAGTGGATATGTTTACAAAGGAAGTGACAAGGGAGAAGTTGAGCTCCTCTTTAGCTTCTATTGGCCTTCAAGGTTAAATTTAAACAAAATAGAACAATAGGGTCCAAGGTGCTTTTTCTAGTGGGAGTTGTAGGGGCAGCAATGTTATGATTAGTCTTCAAGTGGGAGATAGTACATAGTGGAGTTTGATCTGTCTCCAAGTGGAAGATTGTTATATTATGAAGACCAATCAAACTTGGATAAAATCTTCATCATTATATTATTAACTAATTTGTTTTATGTAATTAATTTTTTCTGCACTTTTATTTAAAATAACAATTACAAACAATTATTGAATGCTGGAAATGATTAGTTACACTATTTATTTAAAAGATAGCTACAAATAGTTATTGTAACTGCCCATAGAAAACTTTTTCTTGGGTGCATGAATCAAAACCAATGGCCACACTTCATTTATAATTAATGGGACATGCATGGCAACATATTCCAATACTCAGATTAGAGTTTGAAGGGAAGAAGGTCGTGAAAAATGTTAGTAGAAAATCACAGAGTAGTGGCTGGAAAAATGTAAGAAGCGCAGCGAGTACCTGTAGCAATGACTAAGTAAAAATAGCAGTTGAAAAACGTGGTGAAAAATGTTGTTGCAGGTTGTAGATGTTGCTGCATGTATTTTTAAAGGTTTCTTCTGGTATTTTAATATATATTGGACCCTCTGTTGGTGGATGTAGCCCAAAATTTGGGTGAACCACATTAAATTTTTGTGTTGTCTTCTTGCTATTCATTTTTCTGGGTTTTATAAATTTGTTGTGTTTTCATATTTTTTCTCCATTTAATTGATAAGATATTGCCTTCAATCCCTAAAAAGGACACCCCTTTTTAAAATTATTTGTGGCGGTATTTTAATGATTTTGAATCCTAGATCTAATGTCGGCTTGGATTATTTGAATTTCGGGGTTAAACCTTAAATTTAGTATAAATACAAGGTTAATTCGCATAGTTTCATCTAAGAAATCGAAGAACTTTATGTGTCTTCATAGATAAAGAGAAAGAGAATTATAGAGCATTTTAAATGCATTCAAAGGAAAATTATTGAAGTTTTATTGTAGCAACTCAAGATCATATCATCATGTCAAAGGCATAATGCATCAAGCATGTTGTTGAGCTAGTGTGTTGATGTAGCATTCAAGATCCAAGTTAAGCATTGTTTTATATTCAATTCAAGATCAATATCTACATTATTTATGGCCACTTCATGTTATATTGTAGATTTATATTCCAAGGCAACATCCAAGGTATCATTGTTCATGTTTCATTGTTTCATCACAAGGTTTAATTACCTAAATGGGGTTTGACCAAGGAAAACCCCTATTCCCTAACAATCAACAATTTTTTCTCCTCTTTGATGTGTGATTGTAGGTTTTTAGGTTGAAGATCAAGTGGAGAACAAGATTGAAGCAAAGTTGTCAAAGTTGCAAAGTTGTCATCTACATTACAAGATCACAAAAAGAGCTTTACAAAATTTATTTTAGACTTTTGGGAGCTCGCCACTTGGGAGCTAGAAGTGCAAACATTGAAGAACCAAACCCAAAATTTAGATTTCAAAAACCCTAACAGGGACCCATTCGCCACCTTGGGTGATGAGTCCTCAGTGACCTCAAAACGTCACTTTTTCAACAAGGTACACTCTATTTCAGCCTTTCAAAATATCCCTTATTGTTTTCATAACAGTTAGGATTGATTTATGATTGTTATTTGTGTATTTTAGCCCTCATCATTCAATGAAACCTTAGAAAAAATAGTAGTTTATCATCTTGTTAATTCATTTTGATAAAACCCTATTTTTCTATGTTTCATTTTGGTGAACCTGACTTATTCAACATTGTAGTTTTTTTTATTTTGGAGTCTTTCCTTGCATCCTAGGTTAGATCTTGCATTTATTTGCATTGAATTAGATCTCATTTAGGGTGTCCTAGTTTGCAATAAATTTTGCATCTCATCTAAGGTTTTAGAATTGCATGATTTTGCATTCTTTAAATCTAAAAAATACAAAAACAAATCAGTCATCTTGCATATCATTTAGAACATATAAATTTGCATTTTAAAATCAAAAAAAAATTGCATATCAAACTAGGTTTTGTAATTCATCATTTCATTGCCTTTTCAACTTGCATTTCATGGTATATTTGTAGAAATTTGAAACTGAGACTCATTGAAAAAACCTGAAAAAGCTATCAAAATAAGTTCAAAAAACCTAATCTAGGACCCATTCACCCAAAGTGGCGAATGAGTCCTTGATCAGGTGCTAATCTATTTTTTTTAGAATCTAAAACCTCTTTTTTATGCTTTTGTTTGTTGTTGATACATTTCTATTTCAGTTTTTTGATTTTGTGTTTCATTAAATTCATTGAATTTAGCTTAATTTGCTTCATATAGTGCATTGCCAAAATTCAAAACTGCATTTGCAACATCTCATTTTTAGTTTATTACATTGTGTAATCAATAAATTGCATTGTTAGAATCTAAAAATTGTATTTCATTCTAGGTCATTGCATTGCCTCTTCCATTTTTGTTTGCACACTAAGTTTGTAAAACTTGTATGAGCTTTACAACTTGGTGTCCTATTATAAATACTATTGTAAGATGTAGTTTGAGGCTCATGTCAATTCGCGATATCTTACTCGCCATGGATCTTGGGTTTTCTAGCTCTCTTTTTGACAGTATTGATAATCAACCCTCTATTGCTCATAGTTTGCATACTTCATTTCCCATGACTTCCACTGATGTGCATAATTCCTAATTTATAAAACATAGAAAACTTACAAGAATTTATCCTTACTAAAATCATGGACATTAGTATGATTCCTACTTTACAAAATCTAAGGAAAGTGCATAAAATAGGAAATAGAACACAAATTGTCAATAGCCTTAGTTGCTTCCTACATGAGAACTTAAACAAACAAGAGAATAATAACATTCATACCTCGGTCAACTTTATTGAAGCTAGACCTTGTAAGGACTCAACTAAAAAGCCTCTTGATATTACTTTCTCACAAAATGACATACTTAAACATGCACCTGATGATCCTCTTTACATAGTCAGCTGAATTAATAACAAACCTACTAATGGGATATTATTTGATCTCATCTGTGGAGAGAATGTGATCACTGAAGAATTCATATTTGTGCATGAAATTTTTGAAGATACATATGATAAACCAAAAGCATATATCAAGACACATAATGGTTTTTCTTGTCTTATGATAGGTTCAATAGATCTCCCTTTAAAAGTTAGACCAAAAACATTAAATGTCGTATTCACCATCATCCCACAATTAGACCAATTTCATGTGAAGTTAGGCTACCAATGGCTTTGATCCATGAATGCCATCCCCTCAGTTGTGCATAAATGTTTAAAGTTTCCATTTGGAAATGATACCTTTATTGTGCATCATAGTTGGTTTAATCTTGCATCTTCTCGAGCAAATTTTTCATTAGATTTGTTTTTGCTTGAGCCTATGGAACCTATTAAACCTCATGAGGACTTCTTTTTCAAATCATATCAAAAGTTCAAGGCAAAGTGTATAGTAGAATTATCCCTATGAAACATGCCTCAACTTATGACTGAACCTCCTATCCTTGAAAAAATAATGATTGAACCGAAATCCCTTCCAAACATCCAAGAACAACCTATAACAAATCCTCCTGAAATTTCTTATAAGAGACCATGAGATAACCAAAACAATCTTGATGTCCCTCCTAAAATAAAACAAGTTTACAAAGCTAAAGAGAAAGTGGTTGAACAACCTCTTGTTGTTTCTTTCGTTCCTCCCAAGGAAGAGAAGAAACCTATGATTGAAAAACTTGCTCTTACACAAACTAAAATTGACAATAGATTGAAACAAAATTGAAGTGCTAGAGAGCATAGGCATCGACGTTGTGCTATTGCTCGTATGTTACAAACTCAAGAAGACAAGAACAACATAGAAAATAAAAATTTGAACTTACCTAAAGTAATGCATGATGATTTTATAACCTCGCTACAACATAAACAAGAACCTTCGAGAGACATTGTCATTCGACCTCCTGTTGTGATTAATCTAGATGATGACATTGAAATTGCTAAGATTTATGAACAAGTGCATAATGAATTGAATACATTGTTTTCCTCTTCTATGAGTTTAAATGAAAAATGTCCTAAAAAGAGTGTTGAACTTGGTGATTCCCCTAGTTTGACACTTGTTGTCCCTTTGGCTAGTTGTTTCCCTTCCATTTATACAGACCGAGATTGGGATGTGGATGACCTACTATAGGTTGACTCGCATGTGCCTTACTAGTCTTTTTCTTTATTTTATTTTTCATGTTCTTTTATTTGATTGCATGTGTGTAATGTGATCCAATGTGATGTTTTGTTTGATGTATTTCTCTCTCTTTTTGCATTCTTCTATTTGTACCTACTTTCTTCTTTATGTCATAAGCATTTTATATTTTTCATTTTTCTTGTGTTTCCCTTTTGGGGATGACACAAGGCGTTGAGACATTTAGGTCTCTTCCATGTTGACCCAAAATATTTATGTTATCTTTTTCGTTTGTCTTGTGTTTTCCTTTAGGGGATGACACAAGGTGTCGAGACATTTAGGTCTCTTCCATGTTGACCCGAAGGATCTTTTTTCTTTTTTTGTGCTCTCTTTGTGTCATTCTTCTAGTTCTATGAGTATTTGGGGAATGATGACAGTTTCAAGATCTTAAACAACATTATAGCAAAGATATATTGACCCTGAATTCATAGATCCCTTATATATTTTTGTGGGAAACCCTTCCTTCCTTTTTCATGGCATAACTTTATTTCAGAAACATAAGACTTGGCATAGGGTTTTCTGAGGAAAGCTCTCATGTCATAGGAGAAAAAATTGGATACTTTAAAGTAGTTGCTTACAAAAATGGTATTAGCAACCACTTTTAAGTGGAGGCATATATTGATGGAATATTTTAACATTTTGCATATTTCATGGCATGATTTTATGCTTTCTTGTGATGTGTCCTTTTCTTGGTGGTTTCATTGGGTTTGATGTCCTCCAAGAGCATGATATTTCTAAGCATACGATTTCCCCCAGTGGCATGACACGAACTAGGCATCCCATAAGTGGTAATTTGATACTCTTGACTTGTTCTCTCTTGGAGACAATAGGCACAATGTCCCCTAAGAAGAAGACCTTACATGAATGAAGCAAAATCTCCTTCAACAAAAACCTATAGACATAACATTCAAAAGCATACATAAAAGCATAGCATTGTGGTGCCTTATCGAAGTTGTCAGGAGGATAACTTTGGTATGGTATGGTAGGCTAATATGATTCTCTCATTTACCACCGTGTTTGAATAACTCACCTAGTGGACATTCAGAGGTTCCACTACCCTAGAGCGGGCATGCATGTTACAGAAAAATAGCCTAGATGTGTTCCGCATCGCATTGCATCGTCGAAGCTTAACCTTTTTTTTGGACAAACTACTGTGTTCCACATTGTGTTGGAACGGTTGAAGCTTGATCCTTTATTTTTCCTTTGTTTTTCTTGGTCTTTAATAGGGTATGACTATGTATCTTTTTTATTGCTACATACTTAAGAATATTGAATGTCTACTTTAGTGTGAATTTGTCATGGGGGCAAACTCTCACTAAAGTGGCAGAAAAATGTAGCGTCAAAAAAAGTAACCCTTTTTTCATGCTTAGTTTGAGAATTAAAAATTAATGATAAAATGTACTTAATTGTGCCTTATTTAGGGTGTTGTAAAGTGTTTTATTACACTTTCACATTGAAACAAAGGGAAATAGGGTGCTCCACCTTTAGGATATGGAACACAATGAGATAAGGACCTATTTCACTTAGTTCATTCAAGGAAACCTTAGAGATCTCAATCCAAGAATGAAATGAGGGAAATAGAACTTGCAATTAAGTGTCCTAGGTTGTGATTAAAGATTAAAAGGGGGTTCACCACCAAGCTAGGGCTTGGAAAGATAAGTAACATGCAAAACCTAATGATAAAACCTAATGATATGCAAAACTTAAGTAAATGACCTAAAAGTGAATGCAAATCAAAACAATAAACTAAGTATAGAGGTGCACCTAGAAACCTAAATGTGATCGGAACAATCTTTGAAATCCTAAAAATGAAGAATTTAGGGCTCACTGGGACTCATACGCGAGGCTGGGTGTATCAGTCCTAGACTAGGGCTTCTAGGTAGAAATAGGCATCTAATAATGGTAAATCTGGAACTTTTGAAATTTGAAAAAATCATTGTACTGAGACTCATACGCCACAAGTGGCACAATAGTCCTATTTTTCTTTTTCAGAAAGTCAAAGTTTGAATTTGTTCTATCTCTGCCTTTTTTCCCAATCTAATTTTTAGATCTAAACCTATAAAAATACCTACAAAATAGAATATAGTGTTGATTTTCTTATGGGGTATTTTCCTTGGTCAAACCCTTGGTAGGGTAATTAAAAATTGATAGAAAAAATGGATCTTGAAAGTAAATGTGAATACAAACCCTAATCTTAAGAGCATCTAAGATTAGGAAATCTGAAATGCAATGCAACCCTATTCTAATGTGCTAGAATGAGATGCATGAATGAAGCATGAAGATGATGACCCACTTTGGGAGATCTCTAATCACACTAATAATCCATAATAATGCATGTACCTTCCTTTAGGTTGAAAGTAGAGTGATAATGAAGGATGGAATCACTTAGGAAATAAGTCATTAGGCTTGGTTCAATGGCTAGTTGCATCTCCCCAACCTAGAATCGATCATGATTCTCCATAGGCAACCATCACCAATCCTTGAAAATGCTAGATCTTGAATGAAATTGAGCTTGAAGACCTACAAAAACACAATGATGTTGTCCAAGACTTCAACCTTGCTTGCTCTTGAAAACTTGTAAATCTCTTTTGAAGACTCTTGCTTGAAACTCTAGAATGTCTTAGCTCTTGAATCAATTTCTCTAAGTGAAATAATGACTTGAAAGCTTGTTTATATAGGAACTTAATCTAATTTACCACTTATTAGATCTCAAATACCAACATCAACCAAAAATTTGAATTAAAAACTTGAATTTTCTGCTCAGACCCTAAAAAGGGGCCACATGAGACTCATACACCCAAGGTGGCGGACCCATATGCCACCTTGGGTGTATGAGCCTCATGTGGCCCCTTTTTAGGGTCTGAGTAGGAAATTCAAGTTTTTAATTCAAATTTTTGGTTGATGTTGGCATTTGAGATCTAATAAGTGGTAAATTAGATTAAGTTCCTATATAAATAAGCTTTCAAGTTACTCATGTGCCCAAGGTGGTGTATGGGTCCCACCTGTTGATGGTGTTTTTTGCACAACAACAACTCAGAAAAAATATGGAAATCCTATCTCTCTTGAAAAGTAAATCTCTATCAGCAAGCCTCAAGAGATAACCCCAAGGTCTCTAATGTCAAGTCTTGACAATGCATAAGCAACTCAGTGATAATGTGAAAATGTTGTTAATCACAAAGGGACCTTACTACAAGCAAATACTGAATCTTTAATTTATTGAGTGTAGAAATATGATGACACTTTAATCCTAAATCTAACGAAAATGATAAAAGAAATAACAAAAGATAAGGGTTTAGGGGAGACTCCTAAGATTAAAACTATTCCTAAGATTAACAATGCAAATGATGAAATACTTGAAATGGACCAATCCCTTATAAACTAATTCCTACTTGACCCAGATGAATATGCAATCTTACAGAAATAGTGCAATCTTCTAAGGTATTAAAAATTTTCAGATCATGAACATTCATCCAAATAACCTTATTGTAATTGAGAGGAATAAACATTCACAATTGAACTAAGCACAATGAATATAAGGTCCAGGCTAACTTTGCAAAGCAACTAACAGTCAGCTAGCTGCAAAAGGTATGGACCAGGGATTGTTGCAAACACTTCAAGCATCAAACCATAAACACCATTAAATCATGCCTAATTCTAAATCTAACGTATATCTAATACTTCTCTAGCAATCCCAAAAGATATAACAACAAGAACCATGCAAGAAAAATCAACACAAGAGAATTCACCAAAAGCACAATGTTTTCAATCGTATTAAATCACCCAATGACAACAACAATTCTAGTGTTCTATGTTACAACACTTGCCAAAAAATGAACTAACTTCTAACTCTTGCTCTACTGCTTAATTCACTCCAGTATCAAAAACTATCTACCTAGCCCTTACAAATGAGGAAGAATGCCATATTAATAGAAGCCCCCCAAGGCATGTCGGCCTAATTAGAATTTACAATAATAATAAATGGCCATAAAACAAGTCAGCCAAGAGGAATTCAAAATAAGATAAATTATGCATTAAATGCATGAACTCCATCCAGGTCAGCCTGGGATCCCCAATATAGTTTGGAACGATACATGCAAAATAATAGGGAAGCACAAATTTTGATGTAGCCTTGCATTAACTAATTTCCCCTTTGTCTTTATTTCACTCCACCCTATCATGCAGCATCAAAAGTACCCTGTCCAAGTCGGATATAGGTGGTAGAGGTAAAACCTTAATTCTCTTGTCGATAGATTTAATATTTTCTCTTGACTGCTCCACCAACTTATCCCACTCAACCCTACTAGATTGATACTTCTCAATAACTACAATATAAGTGGCTGCATCATCCAATTGATGTTCAGTAACTAGATCTTCGTTGATTGGAGAATAAACATCTCTCCACCATTTTCTCAATTGTTCTAAGTTCAAATTCTTCGGTGTAAAATTCTTTCTCCCTATCATCACCTCAAAGAAAGAAATACATTTATCGTAGACATTGGTCAGGGTATCTTCAATTTGCCTCCTCTACTTATATACCTTCTTCAAAACCTTTTTCCTTATTTTCAAAGCTTCAAACCATTCCCAAGGTTTTGCAGCTCTAGAGGAAGAGATAATTCCATCACTCACCAACTTATCCTCAATATATTCCATGATGGTCTTGGTTTTCTGCAACAGGAGATCTACATCCTCTTTATCTTGAGCCAATACATCTTTCAACCAATTTATTGACCTCATTGCATCTCCTTCAGTTGAAAGGATATCTTTGATAGTATTATCTTCCTTAGTTTTCACCCTCTGTAACCGGTTCGTTGCGGCAAGAGTAGTGGCCTTCATTCTTTCCAACTTAGTTATGGTCTCTTGTGGTAGGAAACTCATAGCAGAAGATGAGGAGCTAATAGATTGCAAGGGCTTCATCAAGTCCTACAAGTTTTTTAATTTCTCATTCTCCTTCTTCAGCTCTTGCTTATTCTGCACTTCTTTCCTCAACCTACCCAAGATCACTGCACTAGAGCCTTCATATTCTTCAATATTGTTTTCCATGGAAGTAGGCCCTAGGTTGATGGTCTGCACATTATAATCACTCCCAGTTACATCATCCCTGTTCTTATCAGGGTCCAGAGTAGAAATTTGGATCACCCTGTTATTTGTTTCATCTCTTTCAATCTTGGAAATGACCTTGGCCTTCTTCTTTCCTTTACCCTTTCCTATGTTCGCCAATAGCTCATCCCAATTGGGAGGGGTGCCATCCACAATAATCTATTTTCTCTTTAACTCCTTATCTAACCAACCTAGAACAATGGATTCTAACTATATTTTACTCTGCCCAAACTCATCTGGTTGATCCCCAGGTGCATCCTCATTTAAATTTAGCTCCTCAGGAATCTCCTTAGCTTTATCCTCCTTTTCCTTATCATGTTCTTTTTCTTCATGCACCGGTGATGGAATCCTAACTGGAATTTCTTCTCTCAGAGGGGTCTATCCTCTTCACTTCTGGCAGGTCAATCATCATATGTAACCAAGGGAGACTGCAACACCCTCTACATTTATGCCTCAACACTAAATAGCTCTCCCTCTTGAGATTCTTCTCCTTCTGTATTTGGGTGATTCTCAGCTTCCTTGGATTCACCTGGTTCCTTGTGAGCTTCATGGGAAGGAGGGATATCATCATGTTGTTCTGCATGAGGAGTAACTGGAGGAGGATCCTTCTTTGGCACACTATCCTTAGGAGAAGGAGTTCTTGATTTCATTGTATATACTTGCATCCTTTCTCCTAAACTCTGTATTTATCACTGGTGAACTAACCTCTTCTGCCTCCTTGGAGCTTTCCTTTCCCTTTTGTGAAAATCTTATGATTCTTCTTCTCTTAGGCATAGAAGCACTAACCTCGGGATCTTTCTTTTCACCTTCATCTTTTCATGGCTTCTTAGCCTTTGAAGTGTGCCCCCTTTTCATAGCAATAGGTTTTCTTTTTTTTTTTGTTTCCTGAGCTTCCTCCACTTGAACATCCTTAATTTTGATTTTAAAAGGAGAGCTCACCTTGCCCTTACCCTTGGGATCCTGTTCAGTTGACTCCTTGGAAGTAGAATGAGACTCTAAGTCTCCCATCAAATCATAGGTGCATTGCACACCTTCATACTCCAATTTCCATATCTTATGCTTCAACCACAACTTTGTATACTTAATGACTGGAGTCATTAATTTCCCTAGCTCTATTTTTTCTTCTTCTGGCCAATCTATTTCACTAATTGGTCTATCCTTTACTGGCTCATAAGCATGGCCCTGAATCAAATCTCCATCATCCTCAACCTGATCCAGAATGACCTTCACATTATATAATCAGACTGAATCTATTGGTAGCTGGGAAAACTTCTTCTTTCTAACCTCATACTCATCACTGCAGTTAGCCCAATAGTCTTCCAAATCATCATTGTGGCTATATTCTCTATTGGCTTTCTTTTGTGCTTCGCCAGTTCTGTGAAACCTGGACCTCTTGGAATGGAAGGTAACACAAGAGTGCTCATTTCTTCCTCAGAAGCACTGACTGAATTAATAGAAGGACAAGCCTCACTAGTGCCTATTCTCAGAGGGAAATCTCCACCAAACCCAGTCTTATGCTTATCTTTCTTCACAATGGCATCAAAATCATAAATCTTCCTGGTGACCTCCAGAAGTATAATGTGATTTGTGGGATACTTAGGGAGTCTGTATGGAGCTCTTTGACAACCATCTATCCTTATGTACGAGAAGGTGGGAAACTGTATGAACCAAGCCCCATATCTTTTGATTATCTCCTTGGCCTGATCAAAAATCCTCACATGTTCTGCACCTTGGATTAATTTGGTGATGTGCATGGTGAATGCATCATTCACCCTTCTGTAGCTCAAATTACCAAGGTACAACTGTGGATAAACTTCATAGATTACATCCTTCCCAAAGATGCCCCTGGTACTAAGTCCCTTGTATGGATGAAATCTTGCAAGTGCATAAACTAAGTAGGAAGTCATTATGAAGGTCTTGATCTATAGGAAATTACACATTTGTTCATGAATCATAGCACTTATAACACCTTCCCAATGATAATTAGTATTTTTCTCCATCCTCATAATGACATGAAACATCTAGTTTTCAAACATTCCAACACACTTAGACCCTACCACCCTGCTAAGAAGAGTGATGGCATCATAATATTCCATCTTGAACTTTGCTCTGAATAGCTATTTGGGCAACTTGGAATAGTGAGACTTGGGATTCTCCAACCAAGAATTGATAACCTATTGGGCCTTGATGGTATCCTCCTCATAGAACCTTCTTGCCATATCCATATCAAAAGATACTACATAAGACCTGTCAGGCATGTCAAAGGTTTGGGCTATAAACACAAGATTCAAATTTGCTACAATCCTTCCTTGGGGACCAACTATCCTCTGTGTTCCTCTGTCATAGTGCTTGGCACACTCAAGAACCAACTCATAACATTGCACTATAGAAGGGAATCCAACTACATGTGCCAATCCTGATTCCAAAGTCCTTCTAGCCAGCAAAGGAAGGTTTTGTGTTGCCATTCTAGCCTTAAACTCTTCATAGTCCCATAGTCCAACATTTGTATCAGTCATTTATAATCAGATGGAAGTAATCTTTCTCTTTGGGATCTTACTCTTGATGTCCATCTTGATCCTTTATCCTTCAGACATAGAATACCCTTTTGTACTTGGATCCATCACTTTACTCCTAGCTCCACTTGCCACTGCCTTGCTTAACTCAGCCTGCACTTAACAAAGAAACCATAGTAAAGATCACATGAAAACTAAGTTAAATCAACCATAAACAACATAATCATCATCAAAATGAGTCCCATATAAGCAAGATGTCATTAATTCTAATAAAAATTGATCATATCAAAGTTCGGGTTTCAAGTCATCCTATGGAATCCAAGCCAGAGAGCTAGCCAAACAGATTCTAGCGAAGTAAACATGAAATACCCCAAGATAACTATTTGATCCATTATCATACCAAATAAACAACATGAGACATCTTAAAATAGCTCAAATTAATCATAAAATTCAGTTAATAAGTCATGCCATCTCATAATCCTTCATTTTCAACAAAGTTTCAGAGAATTCCGCTCAGGACGGAATTCCGCGAAAACAACAATAGTCTGCAAAGTCCGGACATTCAGAAAAGTCTGGCCACTACAAAATTCCGTGAAGACAAGAAATCTTTGAACCATGACATAAAGAAAATTGAACCAAACTTAGAGGGGATCCGAGGAATTCCGCCAGGGGCGAATTTTCCTAATAACAGTGAAAAACCTGAGATAGACTCAAAACTTAAGATTTTCAATGAATACTAAAGAGGGATCACAAAGGAAGGAAAGATAAACACTTAAGCTCATGCCAAGGCCAAGGTAAATCCCCAAAATCAAAAGGCCAAAACACCAAGAACGAAAGAGAAAGAGGGTCCCTGCTTTCAGCGGGGCATGTGTGCGAAAACTACACAACAAATGGCGACTCTGCTGGGGAAATGCTCCAGAGCATTTTAGTGACAAACTGGAATCGTGAACCCAGAATCTCTAGTTTTGATCTCCCTATTAGACAAACAAATAAAAATGTAGGATTAAAGAATCAGAACCAAGGGTAGATTGAACCTTCCATAAACTAAAAAATCCAAGTGTGTGCACATGAGTTCATTCCCCTCCTTGAGCTACTGCAGAAACCAAGTTTAGTCAAGTCGTGCTACATAAAGATTCTAACTTAAAAAGCAACTTGGATAGAGCCTCACTTCCAGTCAAGCATCTATAGCCCTATCAAGTTTATTGTTGTGACTCTCCCGAACATAGTTCTATTGCCAGCTAGGTGTCCATAGCCCCGATAGAGATATTCAGATACCCCTGATGAGTTGAATTCATTCTTTTTATTTTCAATATTTTCTCTTTTTCTTCTTTTTGATATGTCTTTTCTTTTCACCCTTTTTATTTCAACTGTGAACAATGAAATTCACACTCAGGGCTAAGAACCACAGTGGTGTTGAAGCAAAAATAGGATTTTTTTCACCTAACAAGACCTCACAAGGACCCTACTGTAACCTCAAGATTCTTATGATGTATGAAAGATATAAGATTTCAAAATACTTCAAATTCAAATCAAACCAGTGACCCATCCTCCTTAAATCAAACATTCAGATTGCTTGATGATAACAAAGACCTCGACCATCCATTCAAGACACATGATTAAAGTTCATCAATGAAATACTCAGGACAGTCCCAGATACAAGTATATTTTCTATGAAAGTGCAACACATCTAGAATAAAAAAAGAAGACCTCCAAAGCAAGAGCAAAGCAAAAACACACCAAACCAAAAGAAAACCAAAACCAACCAAAACAAAAGCAAACGAAAAGAAAAATAGAAAGAGAAACCTATTCTAACCAAAGAAAAGCAAAGCAAGCCAAGCAGAAAAGAAATCTACTCTAACTATGTATAGGACAAGAGTTGAAAATAGCTCAAGATTGGAAACAATGCTTCAAATACTGCCCATTGATAGGCAGTGGGATATCTTCCCCAGTGAGAGTTTTCAAACGAAAAGCATTATCGCCCAGGATCTCTGAAATCTGATAAGGGCCAAGCCAAAGTTTGTCAAATTTACCATGCTCCCCTTTACTGTCATGAGCTTTATCCCAATAGAGAACTAAGTCAAAAATCCTAAAGGCCTTTACCTTAGCTCTTCTATCAAACCATCTTTTGACTACACCCTAATGTTTGGAAAAAATTTCTAAGGCTTCATCTCTTTTTTCTTCAAGGTGTAACAACTCTTGTAAGCGGGCCTCACGCCTGTTTTCTTCATCATAATATTCATTAATGAACTGTAAAGTGGGGATCCTCAATTGAATTGGAAATATAGGTTCCAAGCCATATACAAGGTGATAAGGAGAGGTCCCTAAGGAAGTATTCTATCTTGTACGATCTGCCACAAAGAAAATCTAAGTTGAGTGTGCCAATCCTTGGGATTCTTCTCTAATAGCTTACAGATGACTATTAAGAGGTTTTTATTGGAAGACTCAGCCAAACCATTACCTTGTGGATAGTAATTAGAAGCGAATTTTATTATGATCCCATGATCAAAAGCCTAGTTAGAAAATTTCAATGGTGCAAATGTAGGACCATTATCAAAAACTAAAGATAAAGGACATCCAAAGTGATTAATGATACCTGATTCAATGAAATTAATTACCACTTCAGAAGTACACTGTTTGCATGCAAGAGCTTCAATCCATCATGTAAAATAATCAGTAACAGTGAGAATATAGTTGTGGCCCGCAGAGGAAGGTGGATTGGTGGGACCTATGAAGTCCATCCCCCATTTTGAAAAAGGTTTTACCTCAAAGACTAGTTGAAGTGGAAGAGCTACATACTTTTCTCTCGTTGCTACAGTTTGGCACACATGGCAAGTTTTGACATGACTGTGTGTGTCCTTGAACAATGTGGGCCAATAATAACCAGCCCTCAAAATCTGATTTGCAGTGGAATGTGCAGATCCATGGCCAGTACCATACCTATCATGAAATTCAGCAATGACCCTTTTGGCCTCCTATTGCCTCAAACATCTCAAGTATATACCTTCATGATTCCTTTTGTATAAGACAACTCCCTTCAACATGGAACTATCACTCTTCAAATGTAAGGCCCTTCTCTGTACTACATTAAGATGGTCAGGACACCTTTGATTCAAAAGATAGTAAATGATATCATCATACCAGCCCCCCGGAGAAACATCTTCAAGATTGTAATGTTGGACTGTAAGGTCAGGGCCCATTTCTGCCATTGTTCATGTACGCCCTTGTCCTCTTACCAACTTCATGGGTTGAATCTCAATATCGTATTCCTACAACATGGTCACCCACTTTGCTCTGCGTTCTCCTAGCTCATTTTGCATCAACAACAGTTTGACTGCAGGATCAGGAACTATTGCAAAGACCTTGTTTCTGAGAATATAATGCCTGAACTTCTTCACAACTCTGACCAAGGCATAAGCATGTTTCTCCACACTTGGATACCTTAGTTCTGTATCTTTCAGTGGTGCACTCATAAATTTTATAGGGTGTTCATTCCCTTGATCAAACTTTTTGAGTCAACATGCCAACACAAGAGTGATTAGAGGCAAATGAATATATGTAAAATGGCTTCTCATAATCAGGACTTACCAATGTTGGGGCCTCAACAATAGCTCTTTTAATTTCTGCAAACGCTTCTTTTGTCGCTGCACTCCATTCAACCTTAGCTTCTTGCTTTAACATGGCATTCAATGGCTTGACTATTTCAATGAATCTAGTGATGAACTTCCTTACAAAATTTATTTTTCCAAAAAATGACTTCATTTATTTCTTGCTAGCTGGTGGCTAAATCTTAAGTATGGCTTCCACTCGTTTTGGGTCAATAGCAATACCTTTCTCTGAGATAACATGTCCCAACAACTTTCCCTTAGTAACTCCAAAGATGCACTTCTTTGGATTGAGAGATATACCAAATTCCCTACACTTCTAAAACACCTTGCATAAGTCTTCTATGTGGTCTCCTCTCTTCTTGGAAAATACTATCAACTCATCCATATAAATGATTATGCATTTACCAATTATGTATTTAAAGGCAATGTCCATAGCCCTCTAAAATGTGGCTCCAACATTAATCAGACTGAAGGGCATTCTCCTGTAGGAAAAAGTGCCCCACTTTGTAGTGAAAGCAGTCTTATGCCTATCTTCATACTGCACCATAACCTGGTTGTACCTAGAGTAGCCATCCAGAAAGGACATCATTTGAGAACCATTGACAATTTGAAGTACTTCATCCAGTGAAGGTACTGGGTAATTGTCCTTTTCTGACGCCCTGTTAAGGTTTCTAAAATCCACACATAGCCTAATTTCACCATTCTTCTTTCTCACTGGAACTAGATTTGCAACCTAGGTGGAATGTCTAACAGGGAATATGATTCTCGTAGACAGCAGATTTTGCATTTCCTTTTAAATTATGGGTTCCAACAAGGCATTGATTGACCTTTGCCTCTGCCTGAAAGGTTTCACTCCTGGCCTCAAAGGGATAGTGTTAGTTATATCTGCATGTCATAACTTTTCAAATCCTCATAACTCCAAGCTATCACATCCTAATATGTATGTAATGAGCCAATTATTCCTTTCCTCTCCTCTAGAGTACACACTTTACCAATGAAGACATTCTTGACATCCTCATGAGTTCCCATATTGTATGTCTCATATTGTCCACTAATAGACTCCTTGGCATCTTGTTCTTGGTCCCTAACCTTATCTAAATAAAAAATCCTTTCTAACTGCACCATTCCTTTAGGAATAGTATTATTCTTCAAATTGATTACTCCTTCCAAATCGATCTCTGCTTCTTGAGGTTCAATTTCATCAATAATTTGAGAAGCAAAGACATTTGAACTCTTGATAAAATCTAAAATATGCTTATCATCTTCAAATACCTAGAAATTGGTGACATTGTCAGGTATTGAAGGCACTGGGGTTAACTCCACTGTAAACTTCTTCAATCCAGAAAGGGACAAAGGTTGCAATGTACTGGCTTCCTAAGCAAGGGAATCTGTTGTTTGGTTCTTATTGTGTGGTATCAACTAAATGTTGAAAGCATCAAATACTTCAATAATATCCCACACTCTATGCCTATAATTGGTCATTCTTCTGTCATGATAGGAGTACTATCTCCTAACTTGCTTAACCACTAACTCAAAATCCCCAAAGAATTGAAAAATCTTGACCTTTTTCTTTAGTACCATTAGAAACCCATGAACCAAAGCCTCATATTTTGCTACATTATTAGTGCAATGAAATTGAAATCTATGGGCAGCAAAGAAAGTCTTACCTTTTGGACTGATTAACTCAAATCCTGCTCCAGCTCCTTGTTTCGATTTAGATCCATCAAATCTTAAAGTCCAACAACCAACAACTACAAATTTCCTTATTGTATCTCTTGCATAGTTGCTACTGGAAGGTTTCTTAGGAAGCATCACATTCTTCCCTTTAGGCTCCTTTTGAACATTTTGAACGTTGATTTTGACCGCTGGAATAGGGTTGATACATTTCTGCACTTGTTCCACTGTAGTCTGGCATAAGCAACAATCTAGTTCAAAATGGGAAGCATTATGGACTCTACACCAATTTGGTAAGAGTAGATCTACAAAATTCATTTCCCTACCAATCTAAATCTAATCCTCAATGCACTTCTTAATGAATTCTTGGAAATTATCTAGCAGAATGAGCTGATTATCTTTAGGATCATCATCATTTTCAACTGGTTCCACCAGAGCTTCAATTCCACTGGATTCCCTTGTGAGATCAATAGACATTGTATGCATCATAAGGACTTCTTCTACAGTTGACTCCTCAAAAGGGGCTGCAAGCACATAATTTCCCATACTCACTTCCGATATCAAAATTTCATTGGAGGTATTCTGATATTTTGTGATCATATATCTCATTTTTGGTTCTCTTTCAATTTTGATATGGTTTGGCACTCCCTTCCAGGGAAGCCACATGTGAGAGTGATCAGTTAAGAAATATCCATTCAAGGCCCTAGTGAAGTTCCTTCCCAGAATCAGGCCATAAGCATCAAGTATATCTGCCACCTGTATATTAATAACTTGTTGAATTCTAGGGTCAGAAGCAACCTGCATATGTATCATGTTCAATTCCCCTACAACATTAAATTCAATCCTATCTAGTTGAGTAACCTTCTTTTGGGAATCAACAGGAGTAATACCTAGGGCCCTACAGACTCCAACAAGCATTACATTGGTGGAAGCACCAAAATCCAACAAACAATTGTGCAAGTTCTTACCAAATATACAAACAGAGATTAGGAATGGAGGAGTGTCTATTTTCCCTTGAAAAAGAGTTAGGGGAGTATCCACCTGAGCAACTTGAGTCTTATCTTTCTCTTTTCCTTTATCTCCAGGAGGCAAATGAATTTGATTGTGAGTCTAATCTTGTCCTCTGACTAGTTGAGAATTAGATGCTTTATTGACACTCTCACTAACTGATTTGTCTTGTGATATAGAATTTGTATTGTAAGCTCCTAGAACTGCATTCCTAATGGTCAAAACGCCCAATAACTCAAATGCAGAGAGACTTACCTTTAGTTTCTTGAGTTCTTGAGCAGCATATATGGCCAGTTGTTCCTCACTCAGGTCAGTAGAGGCCTCCCTTGGGTACTCCACCACCCTGTCCTTGTTTGCTTCGACACTTTTCCCTTTTGACATGTCCATAGGTCCTTGATCTTTAGATAGATATTGCCTAGACACCTAAGGATATGGTGGATTATTACTAGCATTGGGATCTAGAGGCGTAGTAAAATTGTTCAGTGGAATAGAGGTAGTGAAGGGGCCTCCAGCTTGTGGACGTCTATGTGGTAATTACCTTAGATCATATTTTTTAACAGGTCACTAGAATGTCTGCACCTCTTCAACATAAGCCTCTTCTTCATCCATAGGACCATTGTAATTTGCTTAATTTTCATTGAATAGTTGTGTAATCTCATCTCCATTACACACCTGATCTACCTCTTCTTTAAGCTAGTTTGATTCCTCCTTAGGTATGTTCTCCCTACTCTGTGGAAAAGGAGCATGATTGAGCACCATGACTGATGAATCATAAGGAGTGGATGGCACCATCTCTTGACTACTCAAATTGTTCTCCACTTCATACTGGAAGATTGAAGTTGTTGTCTAGAATTTTGGGTAGTCTAACTCAGAATGTAGACTTGTTTTATGGAGCCTACATCATCTTGATAAGGCAACCTCAACCAAATATATGCGACTAGGAGGATTCTGTTGATTGACCGGTTGATTGAATGGTTGATCCAATGGGTGGGGACTCCCCCGTTGTTAGGCCTTGTATTCCAAGTTTTGTTTTTTCTGGTTGGTTGTCTCTTGTCAAACCCTTGTCCGCTAGTCTGACCCTAATCAAAATTTTGGCCTAAAGATTATCCTTTATCATAATTATGTCCTCATTGTATCCTCTTTCAAGGTGCTGACCTCTATCAAAATGTTGTCCTTATTGACCATCTCGATTTTCTCTGCTATAATTGGACTACATACCTCTTTAAGCAGCTTGAAGCTGATTGTTCTGGTTTCTCAAATAAGTTGCCTCCATATTCAATTTCTTCACCTGTTCAGTTAGCTCATCTAGTCTCTCTTGGTCAGAAATTCCTGTGGGGGCTGATTTGCATTGTTTTGAGGATATCCTACTGCAGTGTTGGTATTCAATGACTGGTTCAAAACTTCAGAATTCTGTAGATAAGTGGGAAAACTAGACTAAGGTTGTGAATGAAGAGGTTGATTCGCATTTTACTGGGGGTAGTTGATTGCAGGTGGAACTTGACTCACTGGAGGCCCTGGGTGAGGGACCATAGGAAAATGAGGCACCAGATTCATGATTGGAGTGTGATTGGTGAGAGCCTGGTTGAGAGCTAGGATCTGTCTAGGGTGAGCAGTGGGTCCTAACAATGGTAAAGGCCCAAACAAATGTTGTCTTAAAGCAGTGCTAACCTTCATATCCTCTACATATGCATCAAGCAAAGTGGTGGGAGGGTTATTTCTCCACTTCATGAAGGTGGTTGTAAGGTTGTCAAGACCTTCATAATAGACTTCTAAAGTAGTGGCTTCGTCAACAACATAAGGAGCCTACAATTGGGTATAGGCATGATGAAACCTATTGTTAAAGGATGATATGGGCTCATGGAATTCTCTCTTAACATTAGTGAACTGAAGATAAAGCTCATTGGGACTAATGAGAATCCTAACATTCTACAGAAATGCAGTCTCCAGTTCAGTCCAATTTTGAATAGATCCAACACAAAAATGATTATACCAATAGAATGCATCTTCTCCTAGGGAATAAGGAAAGAGCCTACATGCTACATCCTCATGATTAATTCCTCTATCCTTAAGGCAAGTCTAAAAGATTCTAATGTGTTCTTTAGCAGTTCTATTGGGGTCATTAACATGGAACTTAGAACAAAAGTGTTTTGGGTTCTTAGGCATGACATTGTAATTAGCGAAAGTCAATGGAGATGGGTTATTAGCTAGGAAAGCCATTGGTGGAGGTGGGGTGGTAGTGGCTGATTTATGGCTGGTTGAGGTTGTTGAATGGGAATGTCCTCAAAATCAAATGAAGGTGAACTTGATGAAGATGAGGATGATGGGAATGACGAAAGTGGTTGGGTGGATGACGACTCACCCCTTATTTTGGTCCTCCTTGACCTGGTAAGAGCTATCAATTCTTGAAATTCATCTTCCCTAGAGTAGATCTAGTTCTTCTTTTGAATCTTTTAGGAGAGATGGCAGATAGAAATCAATCCAGCTTAGCTTGTTCAATCCCTCCTTCTAGCGCCAATCTGTTGATGGTGTTTTCCACACAACAACAACTCAAAAAGAATATGGAAATCCTTTCTCTGTTGAAAAGTAAATCTCTATCAACAATCCTCAAGAGATAACCCCAAGGTCTCTAATGTCAAGTCTTGACAATGCATAAACAACTCAGTGATAATGTGAAAATGTTGGTAATCACAAAGGGACTTTACTAAAATCACTCTAGAGGATGTACATCTCATCCTTTGAGTTCCCAATTAAGGAAAGACCATACACTTCACAGAGGATCATACCTATGGGTAGATGCGAGGAGATATAGGATACTACCTTGGAGGACCAATTCGAGAGGAGATCATAGGTCCACGTATTGAGTTATTGTGGCTACTCTATGTGTGATTGCCACTTTTAAGACAAATCATGATGTTCACTATAGCACTACTATTAGTCCTTGATGGTTGGGGAGTACACCTAGATGGAGGCCTAATTCACATGATCAAGGGGATGGAGCACCATAGGACCATCTATGCATGGGGTCGTAGCGTGCTTGCACATCTACATTATGATTTAGGGTGATTCGAGTATCATGAGGTCAATAGCATGGTACATTGTACACTACTACAGGTTTGGTGCTTGGAGCATATCACATGCACCATGCCGATAGGGTTCCCTTCTATATGTGCCCTAGGATACCCACACCCATTCATTTATCTATTGATATGGACATGGAAATATGGGGATTTACATTTTTGGAGAGTCTAATTTGACTGACTAGATTAGGAGGTCATTTGGAGAACTTACTAGCTGATACCACAGTGGCCAGATGAGACTAGACAGTTGACGAGGATGTAGAGGAATAGGTTTCTTCTGGAGAGGCATGATTACATAGTAAGACCATTCTACTACGATCATGTCACAAGACAATTTGGGAAAATATAGGTACCACTAGTAGCACAACCTTTTTACAGGCGACTAGTGCGGAGTGTCTAAAGGCCAAGAGATACAAGATGATTGACAATGGATGATGTTAGATCCATTGATTCATACGATGATCTCGATATGCCCCTAGTATTTGACACTGATGACATCAATGCTACAGATGCATACGAGGAGTGGTGGGGCGCAACACGAGTAGCACTGGTATTTCCTATGGATCAACCTATAGGATTTTTAGGACCACTTCCAGATCAGAGGGATGAGGAGGGGGAGACAGGTGAGGATACAAGGCTCATGGATTCAAATATATTTGCAGATGAGATAGAAGAGGATTATGACAAGGAGGAAAAGGAAGAGGAGGAGGAGGAGGATAAGTTGATGAGTGAGGGCAGTGACATAATAGATGAGGGTCTAGTTGAGGAGGCAGACCCAAAATATGAGGGAGAGGAGAAGGAGGATTTGATGGGTGAGGGAAGTGACATAGCAGATGAGGGTCCAATTGCCCATGAGTGGAGAGATTCAACTTCCACCTGAGTCATTGGATCATAGTCGGTAGCCATGACATGCACCAACACTTACGATCATGGAGAGGCTAGTACATCCTCTATTCTTCCTGCACAGAACAAAGTTGTTTTTACACAGTCAATCGAAGATCTAGGTGATGACATTTTATTTATTATTATGTTTATGCTTATGTTCATGCTTTATATATATATATATATATCATGATGTGTATTGATTATCTTTATGATTTCTATCTTGCAAGCTTTGTGACAAGTTACATGATCTCTACCGACAAGTAGCTACAAAGATAGTGCCTCCTTCATTCTTAGATCAAGTTATCAACACAAAAAATGTGCCCCCACCTATCATGGAGTAGCACCCAGAGCTATTCGATCCTTATGTTAGATTGTGAGTGGCATATGAAGGTGCTCCTAGTCACATTGATTGAGTTGAGGTTGTATATGAGGAGCTTTTGTCATCTCAAGATCCAGCGAAAGTCGAGAGACCTCATGCAAAGATAGCCAGGCTACAGGTAGATAGAGACCACATAGAGCAAGAGCACCTAGAGGTTGTTGAATGATAGACCGCAGCTGTTGGATGAGCAAAGGGTCTATAGTATGCATTAGATTCTCTCATTAGGTCCCAATTGCATACTACCATAGATCTTGACAAATCGTTTCTCAACAGATGTGATCACTAGGTCCCGAGGGATCTGATAATCATAGGCCACACTAGCATTGTATATTCAATGACATGTACTTCAAAACTTTATCACACACACACACACACACACACACATATATATGACCATTTACATTTGGTTGATTATTTATGCTTATGTGTTTGACTTAGATGGAAATGTAATTTATCAAATATCTTTGTAGACTATTTAATAAATGTCTCCATGATCTAACATATTTTATGTGATTTAATTAAAATTATTCTAGTTTCTTTTAGATGCAACATTATGATTTAGTATGATATGCTAAATTAAATACACCTATGATCTATTGTAGAACATTAAATGCATATAAGGATCTAATCTTGAATAGTATGAAACTTAAAGAAACCACCTAAAATTAATTTTAAATAATTAATTTAATATTCAAAACACAGAGATGATTGTTTGTCAAGAGTGAAGCAATGTGAGAGAACAAAGAATGTCACCTACAAACTCTAACACCACTCCTCTATCATTCACACTATTCAAGAAGATTAGACATAGTACCAGCATAGATGCACAACATTAATAGGTTCCTTAAGAGGTGTGTCGTCCATGTCCATTAATGAGTATGCTCCAGACCCATAACTTTCATCAATTATGTAAGGTCCTAACCAATTAGGGTTGAAATTTCCTTTTTTAGTCAGGGTGGCATTAACATTACATTGATTCTCAAATAGCGCCAAATCACCTTTATTGAATAAACAAGGGATGACATTATCATTGTAACTACACTACATTCTTCTAGAATAAGCTTGAAGGTGTTGAAGGTGCTCAAGAGCATTCATGTGTTGTTCGTCAAGCATTTGAAGTTGATGTAATCATTGTTATTTATCAATAAGTCCTTGAAGAGCGATTCTTAATGAAAGAATCTCTAACTCCAAGGGCATTATTGCCTCAATACCATAAACAAGGTTATAAGGGGTATTCCTAGTTGATGTTCTAACACTCATACGATAGGCCCATAATGCATATGTTAGTTTTGTTTTCCAGTCCTTATTATGTTTTCTTATTGTTTTCCTTAAGATTTGCTCGAGGGTTCTATTAGTTGAGTTGGCTTGGTCATTAGATTGCGAGTAGTAGGGTGTTGAAAATTGATGTTGTACTAAACGTTTCCAAGAACGTATTCACATCCTTATTCTTAAATGGTGTCCCATTGTCTAAAACTAATGCGGAAGTAAAAAGTGAGTAATACAATGTTCCAATATGAAATGACATATTACATCAGCAGTTGTTGAAGGGGAATTGCTTCTACCCATTTCGTGAAATAGTTTGTTGCAGTAATAATGAATGTATATCGAGTGGAGGAGGGTGGTGATATTTTTTCAATAAGATCCAAACCTTGTACCAAGAAGGGCCAAATAGGAACTTGTGCATGAAGCTCATAAGTGGGAGCATGAATCAAATTTCTATGCTCTTGAAATTTGTGACATTTCTTAACACATGCAAACCAATCTTGTTCCATATGTCTCCAATAGTATCCTATGCAGATTAAATTTTGATTCTTTGAACTAATGATCTTCCTCCAAAATGACCTCCACAAGCACTTGCATGAGCTTCCTCAAGTATAATGGGGATTTATATTGTTTAAGGCATCTAAGTAAAATACCATTGAAAGAACTTGTATACAACACGTCAGCAAGAATTATATATCTAGACACAAGCTTGTGAAGGCGAGCTCAAATATTCTTAGTAGTTAGCTCAGAAAAGGTACTATCTTTTAAATAATTAAATATCAGTGTGTACCATTCACTAGAGATTTCTATGGTGGTTGATAATACTTCTTCTACTTTAGATTGTATTGATGGTTTCATAATTGTGGGCACAATGAATGTGAAATATTTTGAAGGATCTTGAGGAGATATGAAAGAAGCTGCACTTGTTATTGCATCTGCATGTCGATTATCTTTTTGTGGGATGTTATCAATGGTGTATGAATTAAACTTGTCTAACAAAGTAATTATGAGATCCTTGTATTTTGATAATTTATCATGCTTTGCTTGATACACTCCATTTATTTGTTTAATGACTAATTATGAATCACCAAATATTTTAATATTTCAAGCTCTCAGAGTTAGTGGTGTGTAATCCAATAATTAATGCTTCATAATCTGCTATGTTGTTTGTGCATGAGAATTTTAAGCGATAAGACAAAAGAATAGGCTCTCCCATGAGCATTAGAGCTATTTCTACACTTAGAGCCATCAAAATATAACTCCCATGTATCCCTTTCAATCTTCAACACATTATCATCGGGGAATGAATCATTATTAGGTAATGCTAGGGGAGAGGAAGCATCAACTAGTTGGTCAGTCAAGGCTTGTCCTTTAATTGTTTTTTGTGAGACATTTGAACTTAAGGTCAAACTCAATTAATAACATAACCCACTTAGCTAAGTGTCTTGGTAAATCTGTTTTAGTAAAAAAATGTTTTAAAGGATTGAATTTCATCATCATATGTATTTTAGCATTCAATAGGTAATGTCTCAATTTACTAGTAGCGAATATAATAGCCAAACATTGTTTCTCTATCGCTTTGTATCATGTCCCGTAATGAATAAAAATTAGACTAATTTAATAGACAGGATTTTCTCTACCACTTTTATCTTGTTGTGCCAACAATGTTGCAAGAGCATGGGATGATGTTTCCATATAAAGGATAAACAATTTGTCTTGCATAGCAGGTTGTAAAACAGGTGGAGTGGCAAGATAATATTTCAAACTCTCAAAATCCTATCTACAATCCTTATTCCAATTAAACTGAACTTCTTTCTTAAGAAGATGTGTGAAGGGTAACGTTCGGTCTACTAGGGATGCTACAAAATGACTAATAACTTGAATTCTTCCTTGTAAAGTGAGCAATTGAGAAATATTTCTAGGAGGTGGCATGTTAACTATAGCATAAATTTTCTTCATGTACACCTCAATGCCTCTATGAGATATGATAAAACCTAAAAAAATTCCACTATCTACGCCAAAGACACACTTTTCATATTCAACCTCATGTTATATTTTTGCATTCGCTCAAAGATCTTTTGAAGGATATTCACATTGTCTTGTTGAGTTAAATATTTGGCTAGAATGTCATCAATATAGTCTTCCAAAATATTATGTATGTAGTCATGAAATATCAATATCATAGCTCATTGATATTTTGCACCCGCATTCTTTAATCCAAAGGGCATCTATGGTAAATGTTGTTTTGTATTGATCTTGAGGGTTGATAAAGATTTGATTGTATCTATAGAATCCATCCATGAATGAAAACAAAACATGTCCCACAGTCGATTCCACTATCATGTCATATTAGGAAGGGGAAAGTCATCTTTTAAAGATGCTTTATTTAAATAAAAAAAGTCCATACAGATCTTAATACAATTATGAGGTTTCACAACTACGACAATGTTCAAGATCCAAGGAGAATAATCTCTAGGACATATAAAACCAACTTTGAGGAGTCTCTCAATATTAGCCTTAACTAGTAAGGCTATCTTAGGGTTCATCTTTTGTATCTTTTGTCTAACTAGTTTAGCATTCTTGGTGAGGACTATGTTGTGTGTTACTATCATAGCATCAATTCTCAACATATTTGAATAAATCCAAGAAAAAAGTTAGAGAAAGTCGTGAAGCAAAGTTGCATGGTCTTCTTGTTCATTTTCATCAAGGTACTTTCCTATCTTTATTACTTTCTCTTCATTATTAATGTCCATTGTTATGCCAATGCTATCTCCCAAAGGAAGTGCATTTTGTTTCAGAAATTCAAGGTCATATTCTTCATTGTCTTTATCAATCTCAATATTTTCCTTTTCTTCATCTTCTTGTTTAGCATTAATCACATCACACGTAACCTATTTCCTTTTAGGAGGAGTAAATAGTTTATCGTAAACTTCTAACATTTCTTTCAAGGATTCATCATCTTCAAAGTATTCCAATGATTCCTTGCAAGTTGTATCAATCAATTTAGGATGCTTTAAGGTGGGAGTTGTTTTAGGATTACACATGTGGTGTTTATGTTTAAGTAAGGTATTTTAGTTACTTGTGTTATCTTAGAAGGGAAATACCCCAAACCACTTTTTGTTTTGTGTGTTTTAGGATCTATAAGAACAAATATGCCTTGTTCTTTCCTCCGCATCCTTTTCCATTATAACCACATTGTTTTACAAGCTCAGAACCTTTTCCATATAGTTTCTCCATTTATTTTGGGTTTGGTGGTTATTGATAGTCTATCTCATCAAAGCTCATTGTGTACCTTGTATCTTCTTCTAGAGTAGATGAGGTAGATGATTATGAGTTGTTTTTTGAGTTCTGCATTGACATTACCATTGGCTACTTTTGTTTCTCGATTTCTTTTGTTGTGATTGTGTATTCTCCCATAAATGAAGCTGTGAAGTCTAAGGAACCCTAATCATCTTCTAATAACTTTGTCACCTTTTTGTCTCATTTTTATTCTCTTTCATTGGTTATATCTTCAATGTTTGAATTAGTGTGTTTAGAGTATTTTCCTTTCCCTTTTCAACTTGTAAGAAACTTTCAAGATCGGGGTCTATTTCAACTTGGTATGCTTTATTGTTATAGAAATATTTCATGATACAATGAAGAGTCGAAGGCACTGCATGCATCTCATGAATCCAAGGTCTTCCTAAAAGAAGATTATACGAAAGATCATGAGGCATAACATGAATAGGGGTTTGTAAGGTATCCTTTCCAATTGTAATAGGCAAAGTAATTACACCAAGCAATTGCTTTCCTACATCATCAAATCCTCAAATAGATAATGAATTAGGTTCAATTCTTGATTTATCCATGCCAAGTCTATCCAAAAGGTTCACACTACACACATTAAGACTAGAGTCATTATCAACAAGGGTTCTTTTTATTCTTGTCCTATTATAGATAGCTACTATCATGAAGGCACCATTTCTCTTTCTCATCTCCAAGGGAGGTAGCTTGTGTTGATGAAAAGTAATGTCTACATTAACCGCATTCATTCCTTAATTAAAGTTACATCACTTACATTGGTATTAGAAGGAAGCAAGATTTGTTGCAAGGCCATTTGGAGAATAGTGTGATAATTAGGTAAATATTGAATTAGGTACCATAGGGTATCTTTTCCAGAGTATTCTTAAGCTGCTCAACAAGATGATACTCCTTCCCACTATGCGAAGGAAAACGAGGGGCACTAGGAAAGATGGGTTGAGGCAAAGGTAAGGATGTTGAGGTTGTTTTTCTTGGTTGTGGATTGTTTCTATTGTTATATGTATGAGCAACAACATTATAAATTGATTGTTGTGAAACATTATTCTTAAGTGGTTCAAGAGTGAAGAAAAATTTGTTGAGTTTGAGGTTTGTGTGAAGGTGGGTAAAGGACAAGTTAAGGTTGAATCACATTAACTTCTCTTGGTCTTGGTTTGTTGTAACAAGCCTTAGTGGATGAACCTTGTGAGATGAAATAATCAAGGGCCTCATCTAACATGTCAAATTCATCACTATTAAAAGGCTTGAGGGTTAGGTTAACTTGGAAAAAGAGATTTGACATACTCAAATAACTATGCTTTCTCCAAGTCATTCATTGGTTTATAGGTGTTTTTGGTTTTGTTTTCCAATGAATTCCAAATGTAATCTAATCTTATCAAACTATGAACTAATGCAGAAGATGAAAAGTATAGTAATCTAATTCTATCCACAATTGAAATGAATCTAAATTAAGCTATATTTGATGGAATGCATGAAACAAAAACTTGGTAAACTAAAATAGAAAACTAACAACAACGAAAGTTGAAACACCAAAAATTGAGTTTTTAATGTTGTAAAATGTAGTTTAAGATCCTACACGGTACTAAATTTCCCAAAGGGGCATATGAGTCCCAATCGGGGTTTTTCTGGAATTCAAATGTTGATAAACCTAGATGCAAATTAACTAATGCAAAGCCCTAATGCAAAGTTAATGTAAGCTAAATATAGGACTATGATGCACTCCAAATCAGAAATGAGGTGTTCACATCGGGTTCACCAAAATGAAACAAAGGGATATAGGGTGCTCTACCTTTTAAGAGATGTAACACAAGGGGATAAGGACCTATTTCACTTAGTGCATTCAAGGAAACCTTAGAGATCTCAATCCAAGGATGAAATGAGGGAAATAGATCTTGCAATAAGGTGTCTTAGGGTGTGATTAAAGACTAAAAGGGAGTTCACCACCAAGCTAGGACTTGGAAAGAGAAGTAACATGCAAAACCTAATGATAAAACCGAATGATGTACAAAACTTAAGTAAATGACCTAGAAGTGAATGCAAATTAGAACAATAAATTGAGAAAGTACAAAGGTGCACCTAGAAACCCGAATATGATTGAAACAAGCTTTGAAATCCTAAAAATGCAAAATTTAGGGCTCACTAGGACTCATATGCTAGGCTAGGTGTATCAGTCCCAGACTAGGGTTTATGGGCATAAATAAGAATTTGACAGTGGTAAATTTGGAACTTTTGAAATATGAAAAAATCACTATATTGGGACTCATATGCCACAAGTGGCATATCAATCCTATTCTACTTTTTTGAAAATTCAAAGTCTGAATCTATTCTTCTATCTTCGCTCTTTCTTCCCAATTTGATTTTTGGATCTAAACCTGTAAAAAGATATGCAAAACAGAATATAGTGTTGATTTGCTTATGGGGGGTTTGCCTTGGTCAAACCCCTAGAGAGTAATTAAACCTTGATAGAAACAATGGATCTTGAAAGTAAATCCCTGGATAATAAAAAAAAATTGATCTCTTATATAGGTTCAGTGGCATAGATACACTTATAATCTTATATGGTATTCTTCCTATACTATAGAAAGTGAACGTTCTTGTGAAAAATACACAAGAAAGAAGTATGTATATTTAACAATATACATAGCTATGTAAAATGATATGTGTGACCCTCAATAATCTATACCTTTTGAAAGAATCATTCATAAGTCCAAAATTTAATAGTTATAACTTAATAACAAATTTGGAAAATATTGGTAACTTTTTATAGTCCAATGCAACCAGAGAGTTACGTGTCTTAACACAAGGAGTGAGATACCAATACATTATTTTTTCAAGGTATGTTTCACTACTAAACAAACACATGTTACAAGAGAATCTTTTGACAACATTGTTAGCTTTGTAAGTACTACTTGAAACTATATTGAGAGATTTATTTCCTTAGTTATTAGAGAGTATTTCCCTTAAGATCAACTACTTCAAGCCATGTGTAACATGCCCGACGTTTTACCCATTGTTTTTACCTAAGTTTAACCCACATGTTAATTCAACACATAATAATAATTTTTTTTTCATATCTTCCTTTTAAATAAAAAATGCATATTTGAAATAATCCCATTTCAATTCCCATTGTATTTCAATAATAAAGATGCATAATTGAAATAATCCCATTTCAAATTTCAATTGAATTTCAAATAAAATAACATTACATAATCCCAAGTAATGATTACAATTTCATACATTTTTCATAAGATATAAGATCAATATTACATACATAGCTTTCACTAGTTCAATGGAATAAAGCACAAATGGTCCAGATGTCCTTGTTGGCATACATCCTCAAATTTTGGTTGCCTATTGTATGAGGGAGAGCATCACCCAAGTTCTTTTCCTCCAACCATGGACTTATTGCACGATCCCTCGCACATCTACCAAACTAGTAAAATGGCTCTCCCTTCAACGAAGAGTTTGGTCTAGTATCCCTCATAATAATAATAGTTTTCTTGAGCATAGTGTTGTTTCCTACATAACCTAGAGCTGCCATATAGTGAATACATGTCTACATGCATGAATTTCCCAACCTAGTTATGCAAACCTAGATCACAGTGAACCGACAAGTGTACGTAGTGGCAACTACACTTACTTTGGCCAAAGATTTATCATTACCTCTAACTCACTTTCTAAGAAGTGGAGTCTCACAAATGTGGGGTGGTGTCGTATGTTCACCCACCCTCTTTGCTCAATTTGGAAAAATATTATAACCATACTAACTCATGATGAGTTTATTCCATATCATGATTCCATCCTAAAAGGATAATGCATTTTCAAGTGATCTAAATGACCATCTAGGCTACTCCCATCCATGGATTTATCCCAATCCCAAGAACAACCTCAATACCCATATAGGCTCTCATAACATTACAAACTAACCATATAGGTTAATCCCAACCTTAGTTTATCCTAATCCTAGGATTAAACCTCATAATAATATACAAATTTACATAACGCCATATAATGAAATTCCCAACATGGTAATTCTATATCTTACCATTTCCCAACATTACGCTTTATGTAATTGTACATTTTCCCTTTGATATCCTAGATATTATAATAATATATTCTAGTTGTTATTACCATCAAATGCTACAAACATGCATATCAACAAATATGATTCCTCTCATCATTATGCCATTTTGATTATTCTTCATTTCTCATGGATTGTTCCAAGTTATCTTATAAGGTTTCTATGTTTCCATGTTCATAAAAAATCATAAATCCTTTCTTCAGTAAGACTCAAATATTCACATGTGTACAATGTACACTAAATTCATATAAAATTTGGAGGACATATCCAACTTTTAAGAGGAGTTTATGCATTTGCACCTTATAGTTTCCTTGCATTATGGATTTGGGTTGTCGAGACGTAAAGTCGTTTTGTTAAAGACTAGAATATTGTGAAAATGTATAAGACTCTTTGGATAAGTATAATATAATAGCAAAATTAGAAATATATATATATCATCAATACATTTCCATCCCTATTGTCGATTATCAATATAATTATTTTCAAATGTATTTTCTAACCCTAGGAATAGACTTTTTCTCCTACCTTCAATGAGATATGAGTAACCCAATCAAGGATGAACTACCATTATGGTTTGCATCATAACCTAACAGTTTCATTATAATACTTCAATGCAATATTGTTTCCCATTCTATACAAGAACTCACATAACCTCACAAACTAGCATTCACAATCACAATACTTCTATATTGACATTTCATTTTATGTCACCATGCATTGACCTATGATAGCCTAGATATAATAAATCATTATCTTTGCATATGCAATCTCATATCTCTATATAATAGATATGGAGTTTTTACTAATAACATTTCAACTTCAACTTATAAATAAGCTTTATTTAATACAAAATTGATAGATATAATAAATCATTGTCTTTGCATATATAATCTCATATCTCTATATAATAGATATATATTTATATGTATATTTATACTACTAACATTTTATCTTCAACTTAAAAATAAGCTTTACATAATACACAATTGCTAATTCCTCAAGCATTTACAAGCACACGACATTTCAAATAAAAAGAGAATAATAAAGTAGAAATATTGGCATGCCTAGATAGTTTGCTTCCAAATAAGAATCACCTCAAGCTTAATCTCAAGACCCCACTTGCTGCTCCTTCTACCTCTAGTTTAACTCTTCTTCTAACCTCTTTCCACTAAACAACTAATTAATTCACAATAACTCTCTTACTTCTCTCTATTGTACTCAAAATCACTTTACATAGAAAAACTATAATAACATATAAGCCAATGAATTTCTCAAAAGAAGAATTTGAATGTGTCAAACACTAAAGCATTGCCTCTATTTATACTAAGAATTGAGAAGCTCATTGCTATAATTTTGCTTCTCAATTCGCCACCTTTTCTCTCCCTTTTGACACCACTTAAATTGTAAACACAATAAAAAATGAACTCTACTCCATAATAGGTCGATGTGGCTTCCAAAACAATTATAAAGCAAACACATAAATATTGTAGAATGAACAGTCCGCTTACTCAAGGTTGAGTCACCCCCAAAACTGCCAATACTATTCTTTTTACCAAATCAAATTATTGCAGCACTTGGTTACCTACAGGTTTCTTATTCTCTCAGAGCTATTAATTGCTTGCCATAGGTTGCCTATGACACCTATGTTCATGGCTGCCAGTCAAAAGCAATACAAACTCTACTTATTTTGTGCCAAAATTTGGTTTGACCAAGTCCAATGTTACGTTTTTTGTATGTGGCTTTTAGATTTGTTTCCTATTTTCCTTTTAATTCTCATTAAGGCACAAGAATATGAGTTCCTAGTTTTTGCTACACTCATATAATAACATATCGACCTTCTTAATATTTTAAGCTTGTTGTTTTAAACACTATAAAATCAACGATATAATATTGTTCCAAAAACTATGATGCTATCTTGTTCCATCACTATTTTACACATAATGCCTTAACTTCCAATTACTTCACTTTACTTAAGCGATACATACTTTATTACTTCACATTTCTTATTGTGATGATAACATTTCATATCAACGACTATACATTACACATTATATATATATATATATATATATATATATTAAATACTCATTTGCCAATCATTTACATATATTATTATAATTTCATATGTGTATATTAATATATGTGTATGTATGTATGTACATATTACTAAATATATATATATATATATACATATCGACCTTCGTAATATTTTAAGCTTGTTGTTTTAAACACTATAAAATCAACGATATAATATTGTTCAAAAAACTATGATGCTATATTGTTCCATCGCTATTTTACACATAATGCCTTAACTTCCAATTACTTCGCTTAACTTAAGTGATACATACTTTATTACTTCACATTTCTTATTGTGATGATAACATTTCATATCAACTACTATACATTACACATTGTATATATATATATATATATTAAATACTCATTTGCCAATCATTTACATGTATTATTATAAATTCATATGTGTATATTAATATATGTGTATGTATGTATGTATATATATAATTATTTTAATATCCAAATTAAAAATATATATTTATAAATTTATTGATCGGTATATATATATATATACAAAATGTATATGCATAGACATATATATATATATGTCATATATGTCCAATCGATATTGTTATGCATATGATATATTTGTGTATGTGTATGCGTAAGTATTTCTACCTATGTATATTCACACACGTATATGCTTATATGCATGAGTTATCGCTTTCGCATACATATATACATTCTACGTATATACTTATTGATTATTATATAAATATAGATACATGAAGAAGAACTTTACACCAATCGATATTGTTATGCATATGATGTATCCATGTATGGGTATGCATAAGTATTTATACCTACGTATACTCACACACGTATATGCTCACATGCATGAGTTATCACTTTCGCATACATATATACATATATACATTTTATGTATATACTTACCGATTATTATATAAATATAAATGCATTTTGGTGTGAAAAGGACTTGCCATTGGATTCAAGAGGCCATTCCACAAATTTTGACTATAAGTTTTCCCTATTTCAATGTCGGGAGCTTCTGAGGAAAAAAAAAAATCTGTAGGGGATTGTATGGCCATTGCATAGCCCTGTGCATGCAATCTGAAAAAAAATAAAAAAAAGGGGCAAAATTTTTCAAGGCCAACGTTGTTTTTTTTTTAATTCTTTTTGGAAATAAAATAAAATAAAATGAAAAAGGCAAAGTTTTTTTTTACAAAAAGGCACGACTATTTTAAAGCCTACACAAGCTTTATTCCTTTGGGTAGGTCATACCCTGTTAGAGGTACTGCCGGTAGCATATCAAAAAAATTTGGTGGCTTTTCCTCTTTCAAGCATTGGTAAAATCTTCGGTGGCCAGGAATTTCAAATTCCATGTCGTAACAACCTTGGTCGGCATCTTATATTTTTCCAGCTACCTCCACTTTTGACAATTGATCAACTTCAATGGCATTGACCCAATGACGAAATATTCTATTATTCGCTAGCATATTCTGCCAATTTTTTAGTTTCTAGGGGCCAATTTTTTTTTCCGATGACATGAGAATATTCCTTGGAATATTATGTGACGTCAGCCATACGACAGGACCTTGGCCCCCTTTGACCCCTTTTTGGCCCTAAGAGAACTTTTTTCTTTTGGCCATAACTTGGGCACAATATCAAAATTAGGAAAACAAGATATCATTGAAAAGATGGTTTCTCCAACTTTCTAGTGGTGTGGGTCTCATCACTTGATTTTGTTGTTGGTACATTCTAGAGCTTGTTGAAGTCAAAGGTAATGTTTTCAATCTCGACCTCATAACTTTTGACCAGCTTCTCTATTTTTCATGATTATAGTAGTGTTGGAACCGTCTTTCAAAGCTCTTCACAACCATCTATGCAATTTTTACAAATTTCTCTTCAAGTACATTTTATTTAGGCTTTTGTCCTTTTGCACTCTAGTGAATTACTTGGACGTTTTAGCTCCTAGAAACTTTTCATTTGCATGGAATGACTCGTTTTTGGCTGTTCTACATGTATTTCTAGTATTCTATCCTATTTGGGTATTGTAGACATCTTTTTCATGCACATTCTCTTTTGTAGACACATTGAGATAAAGTGCCATAATGGTGTATACTTTTTGGGAGATTTTGTGCATCCTATTGTGTCTTTTGTAATCGCACTATGATATAAAGTGCCACGGGGGGGTTGATGTGTGTCTTTGGTTTGCCTCACACCTTTGTGCATTGAAGCCCAGTGATTCTTACCTCATGCATGTGTGCCTTAGTTTGCACATCCTTTTATTTGTAGGTTGTTTCTCCTACATGCACTTCTTGGTTTCACACAGTTTTAGTGTATATGTCATGGCTCTCCCTTTTCAACATTATGGGGGGGTTTCTATTGTTGTGCTAATACTTCTTTGGTTTCATGTTTGGAGTGAGCTAAATATCTAGTTCTTGTTCCTATGCACTTTTAGATGCAATGTACATCAATGGCTGGTTACTTGCATTTCAATGAGATGGATCATTTACCATATGGAAACTCTTGCAAACCTAATTTTGGAGGCTCTTCATTTTAGCACCATATCCGTCATCATTTGACAACAATCTACAACTTATTCGTGCTTCATTGATGGTATACATGTTCCTCTTATTTTGGGACATTGTTTCAGTTGGAGGCTTCTTAGTCCTTTAGCTTGATTTGGAGGTCTTTTTAGTCCTTCATGTTCCTTTCTTTCTTTTGGAGAGGATTTTTCTCCCACTGTGGTTTTCTTCTTTTCTCTAGTTGTGAAAGATCTTTTTTTTGTACATGGGTACCTCACTAGGTCTTGTTTATCGGGACCTATCATGCATTCTTTTTTATGGTTTTTAGCTACTCCCTAGGTTCATCTTATGGGGGTTGTTAGAGTAATCATGCATTAGCTAATAATTAATTAACACTTAATTAATTAGTAGTCTAATATGTTCTCATGCACTTAAGCTAAACTTAGGAGTTCTTTATTTAGTTAACTAAGTGTTTTTTTGTTAACTGAAGTAATAAATTATTAGAGTTTCTCCTATATAGTACTCAACCCTCATTGTATTATCAATCTGGAGATTTACTCTCAAACTATCAACCTTTGAGAACTTTTATTTTCCTTGAAGATTCTTGAGGTTCTTCTATAGATTTTTCTTGTTGACGAATTTGCATATATTGATTGTTGATCTCTTGTGTGGAAGATATCTTTGTTTGTTGTTTGATCTCATGGCTTGTGTTTTTCACAATTCTAACACTATTTTATAATAGATGGTACAAATCTTGATGTTGTAGGTTGATTTGTTAGTATTGAACTAGACACATTGCCAAAGTATGACATTGTGTTTCTATGTTTTGACAAGCACCCTCTACCACTTCCAAGAAACTAGCTCCTGCTCAACATCTCTAATGGATTAAAACTTGTAATTTTTTTATTGTGTTTAAGATCAACATCAAAGACTTAACACTAATAGTTTGAGTATTATGTATAATAGTGAAACTAAACTAAAAAATGAACAAATGGAATCGTAGGCCCTGGAATGATCACTACTTAGTATTATATATAACAATAAAACTAATGGATAAAAAATAGGAGGAATCATAGTATAAAATAATAATAAAATACCATTTACCTCTTATTGACTTGCGAATACCTATAGTTGTCTATGACTCACTAAAATAGAACTATAGGCAAAAAATAGGTACTAGGTGTTTTGAGGTCTCACAACATGCCCCAAGACTGTAAGGCTTGCGGACCCAATTGAAAAAATAATACTTATGGCAGGTTCTCGTTAGCACAAAAAAAGGATTACCAAAAGTTAATGCTGAATTGAAGTCTTAAGGTAATTCGTGAATTCAGATGTACCAGGTATTGAGCATTCAAAGGCTAGAGTGGTTGAAATGTTAATGCAAAGGTTTGGTAAAAGTTCCGATCCAAAAGTAAAGGTCTGGGAAAGTTTGTTTCGATAAAGGCTGAAGTTGTTGGGTACTGGGTACCGAGTAACAATGTTGAGTTTTAAAGTTAATTGTTTAAGTTGTTCTGAGAGATTGTAATGTCTGGTAACCTGCCTAAAAGATAATTATGCGAGAATGCATTTTAAGAGCGTGATATTTATGATTTGTTTTAAGATGACGATTTATTAATGATGGTTTTATTTTCATGAGAGTTTTATGAATGCTTTTAAAAATGGATTAATATGTGGAATTTGTACTTGCAGGAAGAACAGATTGTGATGCAATATTTAGGTATGGATGGTTAGGAAAATTTGGATCACGATTAGTGGCATAGCCAGGTCGAATGGTACACTCCAGGAGCTTGTGCGAAGGAGGAGGTTGCGATGTCGTAATACTCAAGAATCTTGGTATTACACATGCGACAAAGGAGTGTGCTCAATTCTAGGGTGATTTCCTTATGGGAATTTTAAGCCTAAGGCAGAACCAAAGTGTAGGAACAAATGTCCACTTTGATTGTTCTAAATATATGGGAAGTTCCTATCCTTTTGTTTCAAAAATCTACTCGGCTTCCAATCACTATCTTGATCATATAAAGAGGGAAGTCCCGAAAGATTTTAAAGTGTTGAAGAAGGTTGACTTTTGATTGACTTATTCAACAATTCTCCTTCCATTTGTCATATTCCACGTGCCTTGTTGTGATTTGTCCCTTGGATTTCCTCTCATGTATCTATTGGATCTCCCAAGTGTGTTGTTCTTATAAAAGGCCAAGAGATGGTTCATTTTAAATTAAGTTCAAAATTTGTGGATGTCGGAGAACCAAAAATTTTCAAGATTTGTTATTTTTCCTATTTTCTATTCCATTCCAGATTAAAAACTTGTATGTTTCATTAGAAGTTAATCAATATTTGAGCCAATATGAAAGCTATTTCCTAATATGAAGGTAGTTGATTGTTTGTTCCTATCAGACAAGATTGTGTGTTGCACCATTTAAGGGTGCATACTGACACTATCTGGTGGAAAATAATCCCCCTTTTCTTTAAAATATCACATCATTTTGTGCCTAGCTGTGAAGCAGTCTAGTGACATACAGAATGGTTTTCTCTAGTTTGGTTATTTCTTAAGGCACGTGTGGATAATACCTGGGAGAAATTTTACTTTTTTTTTCAGTAATTTGTTTTGCTTTATTTTAGAATAGATGTTTAAATTTTTGAAAATGTTTAAAGAAAAAGAGATGAATGGATGGAGTTTTTATTGCAAATCTTTTGATTCCATGATATTATTGAATGCTTAAAGCTAAATCTACTTGGATAAATGCAAGTTATTTGAAGTTCATGAAATGTTATTGCAAATTTGTCAATTTCATGAAGTTGTTAAATGACCAGACCAAGATTATCTTTTTCCTATCCTTTTGATTCCTTTGAGAACCTGAAAAATTGTTTACCCCTCGTAATTAACAACATTATCACAACGAACCCTGATGCAAACCTAGTACGATTGAGACCTAACATAAACGAGCCTTGGGATTAAGTTGAGTTAGCATAAGATTTAGGTTGTCTTATTGCAATCTTTCAAGTAAAGATAGGTTCCCCACAGTGTGTCTGTGAGGATTTATTTGCATTGTTGGTGTGTGACTAACATCATCATCAATAGGAAATGGTGTTGGAAGGAGGGCCATCTCTAGGTTTTATTTGGAATCTGTATTGTTGTTTTGGTTCCAAGTTGGAAATTTTTTTCTTGTAATACAAAAGTCTAAGCAAGCTAGTAATGGAAACTAAAATAGAAGTTGGTAAGCTCTGGGAAATTCTCAAACAAAGGCTTTATCCTTTGAGTTTGTTCACCTTTTGAAGGGTCACTGAGTGTAGAATTCATGATACAACTGATCATGGTGAACTTGATTGTGATTTTTTTTTAACTAGGGTGAGTTTGGCCACTTATAATGTGATCTTGTTAACGAAAGCGTCTTTAACAGCTAAAAGAAAGGAACCACTACCAGAAAGAAGTTTGAATTTTGAGAAAGTTCCTAACCCTAGTGAAAGTGGAAATATTGAAAAATCAACTGTTAAATCTAATAGATCCACTAACCTTGATTGTCATGTGGAAATTCCTAAAAAAATTCAAGAAAATAAGCAAGGTCATTGAGATTTAGAAATGACATGTCTAAAATGTGAAAGTGAAAGTGATGAGTCTATGATATTCTCACATGTGGAGGGTGACGACGAAGAGAAAGAGCAGGAAAAACAAGTGGGAGATTCATGATTTTCGCCCCTAAACATGAATCCACAACCTAAAAGGGAAGAAATTCTTGATTTCATGAAAAATACAGAGTATCAAGTTTTTACTTTCTCTTTCTGATGATAATGTAAATTATGCTAATGATTGGTTTGATGAGATAAACAATGGTATTGAGATTGAAGACAGGGCCAAGAACCGAGGAAATCTTGGAGAGAAAGCAAATCAAGAAATGAATACATCTGTTCATGAGACAGAACAAAGAAATGTAAAATTATGAACCAAAGATGGAAGATGGTAGAGTATTAAGGAACCAACAAAGGTGTGTGCAATCGACCTTTAGTGAGGTCATTTTCATACATGTGAACCAATTCATTGGTAAGTACACATTTGAATTAACATTTTACAAACACATAAAAGTTAAGATAATTCATTGTTACGGTAGGATATTTGAAATGTATTCAATTGAATTTAAAGATAAGCTTGTTGTAATTCGTACAAGAAACACCATGGAGATAGACGTAGTAGAAATTAGAGTAAATTGCTTAGTTAGGGTTAATCGCCTGATTAGGGTAAATTTTAGTTAGTTAAGTTAATTTTCTTTCATAGGGTTTGTTTTTAGTTTCTAGTTTGTTCCCAACATTAATGATTTTTTCTTAATTTAAAACACATGAGAGTGAATTAAAATTCTTAAATCATTGCACTCTAAATTTGAAAAGATAAAACCTTGCAAAGTAAATACATGCTTAATGTACGAAAAAACAAAATTTTCATTATCTTTTGTATGTACATGGAAATACAAAATTTATGGTTGTAAAAAAAAGAAAAAAGGTGAAAGGGGAGTTGGGCTAAAGTAGAGGTTGGCTAGTCAGTCAATTTGGGACACTTCATCCATGAGGGCAGTATACCCTAGGTAAGTATTGTCCCTGTGATTATCAAGTCAGGGGTGTGCAGACCAGTTAGGAAGGGCTGAATGGGAACTAATTCCCCACACTCCAAAAACAACAAAATATCATCTGCAAACATAATTCCAATGACGAGGTGAGCAACAGAAAGGACATAGTCCAAATTCCCCAGAAATTCAAGCTACACTATCATGTTTGCAGCTTCACAAACTTTAGCAACAGAGAGGCCAAGGTCTAGTAGTGAGGTTATGAACTATGAAGCCAAGTTCGAATTCAACTGGTAATACACTCTGGATTCCACATAAGCTTCCCAAGGACTAGGCGCAAGTTGGATTTGGTGGCTAGAGTCCTGAGATAGAAAACTTTATTCAACCTTTGGGTCATGATTTGACCCAGGAAGCCATTTTGGTGGCAAACACAAGTCGGGTAGATGGGAGTATCCATGGCTTGGAAGCAATAATGCATAAGTAGAGCAAAAAGAAAAATAATTGAAGAAAGCTAAAACAAGTGAAGAATTCGAAGGAGAAGTGCAAAATTTATAGAAAGCCGTGAGAAATCTATGGTACATAGTTGCCTAGATAGAAATATTGGGAAATGCAAGTTGAGGTGGCAACAAGATACTTTTCTCCAAGGTTAAATGTTTAATCAAATAAATTTTTCATATAATTGGTGGCCATTACTTCGAAGTTTTCCAGTACGAAGATCATGAGTCAAGCAAATTGAAGATTTCAAAATTTAATGGTGGCCATTTCAGTGTATTTTATCAAGTCGTATTAATCATGAAGATGTCCATGCTTGTATTGCAGAAAGGAAAATTAAGCAGATGAGGTGGAACACGTCGACATGTGGAAAAACTAAAGGAAGAAATACGTGCGTGTTAAGGTGTTTGAATTAAATGTAGAGTATTATGGTCGGACTTAAGTGTAATCATGACAACTCTGATGCATTAATGTTATTGCAACATCATCAAATCAGAATTGCTAGCCATTTTATTTTAGTGGTTGCATAAAATTAAAAATGTAAGGGTGGTAATCGGTATTTCTAAATTTAGAATTAATTTGGTGATTATATTACTTTCTGCTAAATTTTAACTTATGCATTTTTTTGGATAGATAGCGAATTGCAGTTAGCTAGAATTTGGCATAAGGATGGTAAAATTTAGCTAGAAAGTCACACCTACAGGGAATAATTTAATGATATTTTGGGAATTGGTGAAATGATGAAGGGATTTGCATTGAATGAAAAATCAAAAGGTAACCTTCGCTACTGCTATAATTCCCAACCTAATAGCGAGGTTCATTGCCTACAAGTTGAAACAACTGAGCTTACAAAGAAATATCAAAAGAAAAAATGAATATCAAAAGAAATATCAAAAGAGAAAATTAAACTCTTTAGGCTATCCAAATATCTCTAGCAGGGCTATAGACGTCTGATTGACAGTAGAGCTATGGTTGGGGGAATTATAGAGATAACCTTGTTCGGGCTATGGATGCCTGACAGACAACAAGGCTCTATCCAAGGTTGGCTTTGGAGGATTACTAAATCATGTAGTTCAATGTCAATGAACTAGTTTTTTCACTAAGTTATGGAGATTGAAGTTAATAAAAGCACACACTAATACTTTTCGGAGAGATTTTATAAGCTTTATGCTAAAATTCAGGTAAAGGTAAGGGGTTAGTGTTGAAAAATATGTATAAGTTATAGTTTACAATTGGTGATTTGATCTTGGATTTCTTTTAAATTTGGTTTTATTGGTTGCAAGTTGATGTGTGGTCTCACAACACACCCCAAGATTGTAAGGTTTGGGGACACAAGTAAAAAAATAACGCTTATGGTAGGTGCTCGTTGGCAAAAAAAGGATCAGTGTCAAAAGTTAATGCTAAATTGAAGTTTGAAGGTAATTCATGAATTCAAATGTACTGGGTATTGGGCATCAGAAGGCCAGAGTGGTTGAAATGTTAATGCAAAGGTTTGGTAAGTGTTTCTGTCCAAAAGTGAAGGTCCGAGAAAGTTTGTTCCAGTAAAGGCTATTGTCGGGTATTGGGTATCGGGTAACAATGTTGAGTTTTAAAGTTAATTGTTTAAGTTGTTCCAAGAGGTTGTAATGTCTGGTAACTCGCCTAAAAAGATAATTATGCAAGAATGCATTTTAAGAGTGATATTTATGATTTGTTTTAAAATGGCAATTTATTAATGATGGTTTTATTTTCATCAGAGTTTTATGAATGCTTTTAAGAAGGGATTAATATGTGGAATTTGTACTTGCAGGAAGAACAAATTGTGATGTAATATTTGGGTATGGACAGTCAAGAAAATTTTGACTGTGAGTAGTGGCATAGCCAGGTCAGGCGGTACACTCCGGGAGTTTGTGCGAAGGAGGAGGTTACAATGTCGTATTATTCAAGAATCTTGGTATTATGCATGCGACAAAGGAGTGTGCTCAATTTCAAGGTGATTTACTTCCAAGAATTTTAAGCCTGAGGCAAAACCGAAGTGTAGGAACAAATATCCTCTTGTTCGTTCTAAATATATGGGAAGTTCCTACTCTTTCGTTCGAAAAATCTACTCGACTTCAAGTCACTGTCCTAATCATATAAAGATGGAAATCCTGAAAGATTTTAAACTGCTAAAGAAGGTTGATTTTTGATTGACTTATTCAACAATTCTCTTGCCAGTTGTCATATTCCACATGCCTTGTTGTGATTCATCCTTTGGGTTTCCTCTCATGTATCTGTTGAATCTCCTGAGTGTCTTGTTCTTATAAAAGGCTGGGAGATGGTTCATTTTAAGTTAAGTTCAAAATTTGTGGATGTCAGAGAACCAATTTTTTTTTAAGTTTTGTTCTTTTTCCTATTTTCTATTCCATTCTAGATTAAAAACGTGGATATTTTATTAGAAGTTAATCAATATTAGAGCGAATTTGAAAGCTATTTCTTGATATGAAATCTTACATAGCTGATTATTTGTTCCTATTGGACGAGACTATGTGCTGCACCGTTTAAGGGTGCATACTGACACTATTTGGTGGCAAATAATCCCCCTTTTCTTTAAAATATCGCATCATTTTGTACATAGCTGTGAAGCAATCTGGTGATGTATGGAATGGTTTTCTCTAGTTTGGTTATTTCTTGAGGCATGTATGAATAATACCTGGGAGAAATTTTACTTTTTTCAGTAATTTGTTTTTCTTTATTTTAGAATAGATGTTTAAATTTCAGAAAGTGTTTAAAAAAAAAGAGATGAATGCATGGAGTTTCTATTGCAAATATTTTGATTGCATGATATTGTTGAATGCTTAAAGCTAAATCTACTTGGATCAATGCAAGTTATTTGAAGTTCATGAAATATTATTGCAAATTTTTTAATTTCATGAAGTTGTTAAATGATCAGACCGAGACCGAGATTATATTTTGCCTATCCTTTTGATTCTTTTGATAACCTAAAAAATTGTTTACCCCTCATGATTAACAACATTATCACAACGAACCTTGAAGCGAACCTAGTACAGTCAAGATTTGACATAAACTAGCCTTGGGATTAAGTTGAGTTAGCCTAATATTTAGGTTATCCTAGTGCAATCTTTCAAGTAAAGATAGGTTCCCCATGGTGTGTCTATGAGGATTTATCTACATAATTGGTGTGCAACTAACACCGTCATCAACACTAGGCATTGAAGGAAATAAACAAAGAAGTCCAAAATATAATTCTTTAAATAATGTAGGGATTCAAGGATTGAATTAATTGAATTGTATGCAAAAGAAAATGTGTAAAATTATAATTTAGAGTTTTATTTGTATTATATGAATTTAATTTTGGTGAAATTTGTCAAGTTTTAAAACAATAGGGTAAAAATATAGGGAACCTTGTGTGATTGTAAAATGGATGATATAAATGTTGGGCGATTTAGACAAAGATGCAAGACATATGTGGTGATTTCATTATGACCCCAATCACAACATGGTGTTATATCTGTATTGGTGAAATTGGTCTTCATAAAGGTTGAAATTTTGATGGAATTGGTGAATATGTTAGCTAATTGAAATACACCTCCAAAATTCTAAGCAATTAGCCATAAAAAAACATGTAGTCTACTATGACACAAATAATATCATATAACTACTTTGTAAAAAATCAACAACAATTTAACACCACTTGAATCAATAATCATAAATTCTTGGTGATTTGGGCCCTTGAATATTTCATTAAATTTATCAAATTTGATTTGGCCCATACAAACTATTCACCAATTGATAGATATTCATCACTAAAAAGTACTATTGGAGTGAAGATTTAAACACAACATACACAAACATGTAGATGGCCTATATGTAGATGATGCAAAGTTGATTCCTTATCCCTTTAAATATTGAAGTGTGTATTAATATTTTCTCCTTGTTATCACATATGATTTTAATATGTACATTAATGACACATTGGATGTCTTTAAATATCTAAAAATAACATGTCACATAACACATGTATTAAGCTAGCTCATAACAACTAATAGGAAGGGGTGAGAAAATTCGAATTCGAATTTGAGGTTCATTCCTACATGTTTTGGGATTACTCTTAAGTGGTTCAGAAATGAAAATGGGCAGTGAAATGCTAATCTTGAAGTAGATAGGGAATGTATAGAGGTAAGTGTGAATGGGGTGCAATAAATAAGGGGTAACTAGCAAATATGTGAAAATAAATGCAAAAGAGAGTAAATGTAGATAAATAGGGATTAAGACATGAACCAAACCTAACACAAGAGTGTGCCACTTGATATATAATTGCATTAAAGACATTCCACCAAAGGGCATAAAATTAAATGGAAAATGAATGGGTATGCAAATTTCACCTTTACAAATATATAAACTAAATCATAAATATCAAGTAGGTGGTGTTTTTTCGTAGGTTGCTAAATTATGTGATGTTTTATCGATATTCAACTACATATGTTTTGAGTCAAATTCATTCACTCATATTTCATGAGTAGTGGTTAACAAGAACCCATCTCTCATGAACATGAATGTTTCATTGAACTCTTATTGCATTTAAGTGATGGTCACAAGGGTGAAGCACTAAGAATTTTTGAAAGGTCATTATTTTAATATTACTTTGAATCAAGTGCACTCAACAATGGGTTTTCCTCCAAAATTGATCCTAATATGCAATTTTGAATCTTGGTAAGACATCACATAAATCATAAATATGCCAAAAACTCATTACTTGATATTTGTCAATTTACGTCCATACTAAAAGATCAAAATGAAACCTTCAACAACATGATCAAATAAATTAAAAATAATCTCCTTCAAAATATCTATATAGAAAATCTCATGAGGACAAAGTATTATTATTATTTGTTAAGAGAATAAATAACCTTTGACCATTTTTGTAACTCATTAATACCAAAAACACAAGTCAAAGGTGTATGGATAATTTATCTCTTTCAACTAAGAGCTAAAGATTGATGGGTATCCATTCCACCAAAATCACCTAACATACAATCATGACCTCATCCCTTTAAATCTTCAAGAACAATACATTTAATAAAACTTGTTTCTTTATACGAAAAACCATAAATATAAATTATTAACTCATAAAAATAACTTAAAAATACTACCTCTAGACATATAAATTTTGTAACATCTAGGACACAACCACGTAAGTGCTATGTAGACCAACTATTTTCTCTCTTAAATCACTTTTTAATAGGGCATTCTAAATTAAACAAGAGAAAAATTGGTGGCATATAAAAAAACAGAATTTGTCAAATTAGATTAGAATTGGAACGTGTGGACAAAGAGCAAAGCGTATTAACTTGGAACTAAATCCGCATACATATAATACAGAGGAGGACAAGTTCTTTAGAAATGGTGGAATATCAGTACAGGTGAGAATGCAGACGTGGAGGGTGACAAGGCAGCATCCATCTCCAGCTGGGCTATGGATTGGCGCCACAGGAGCTACAAATTGTGCTTCTGTAAGCATGGCAACAGCCACTCTGTATGACTCTTTATCATCAAAGGTATTTCCCCCACTGCTGTACGCAGCTTTATTTGATTCATGTTAATTGACACCAATTATAGCTTTCTGTAATTCATATTTGCCAGTACCAATTATAGCTTTCTGCCCCTTTTTTGTGTGGATGTTGGGTTTACAGAAGGGTAGCCGATTTAGAAAACGTGCAGACTGGAAGGTGAGAGCAGCAGCGGTTGCATTTAAAGACCTTCGGCCGGATGATTTCATGCATCCTCTTGACAAACAGGTAGCTGCCTTTGCATCATTCATTTTTCCATGCTTATAATTAAGCGTTTAATAAAATGAAATATTTTAATGATATCCACAAGACCAAAGCACTCTATGGAATCAAAAGCTGCAACAAAAGAGCAGCACTTAACCTTCACCCTGAGACACAAGGGTACTAAAGCTTTATAAGGTTTATAAATTCCTCTTGATTTCAGATCTTCTGTAATGGACTTTGATAAAAAAAAAGCTTGCAGCTTTGTCTAGCCTTGCTTCCTCAAATAAGCTGTTTATATTGTCCTCTCTCAAGGTGTCTTCATAATTGCTAAGCTGTAATGTCCCCTTTTTCCTAACTAGTGATTTGTTGCAAAGGTTAGCCCATCACTTGGTCCCCGTGGACTAACAGGGTGGTTAGGGGCCCTCTTGAGGGCGATTGCAGACTTGCTCAATCAACCTTTTTGGAGCTCAGTTAGTATTTTTTTGCTTTGTGCTTTGTGTTATCAGGGAGTTCACGGGTGTTTTTAGAAGCCTATTCAAACATTTTGATTATACTTACTATTTTTAGTAAGTCATAAGGACAATTTTGTCCATATTTACTATTTATAATAAGTCACTGGTATGGTCAGTTGGTAGTATTTCTATATTGGATATGATGGCAGACTTATATTTTGGATTAATATTGGTCTTATGGTCCTATGTATTTATTTTTAATAACATTAATTATAAAGTTAAAATGAAGTATTTAACTTTATGTGCTATTAAAATATATTTCAAAAAAGACTTTATATTAAAGGGGACATACTTGGTTTTTAAAAGAATACTTTATAATATAAAGTATTGTGCCCAATTAAATAAAATATTAAAGGGGATATAAGGTGAGGTTTGAATTAAAATATTATTTAATTTGCCAACTTGGGGTGTGGAAAAAATGGAGGGAAAAGGGCAAATTCCATTGTGGGAGTTAAAGTTATTATAAAAGCCCTTTGAGAGCTCATTTGCACATTCATGCTTGCTTGATATCTTTGTTATTTTGGTTGGAGGAGCTGGTTCTTCTTTTTCTAGGGTTTGTGAGGACGAAAATCTTCATAGGTGACATTCTCTATGCTATTGAAAGACATAGTGTGGAGAATTCTTGGTAATTTCACTTCAGGAATCACAATTGAGCTTTATTGCAGATTGAAATTCATAGTTTGAGCAATAGAGATACATTTCATATTTGAGAGATCATATTGTAGAGCAGATTTGAATACATTAGCGACGGATTTGAGGAGTTTAAGTGCTTTCCTTGCTGGCTGTACCATCGTCCTAGGCTGACTGTACACTTTGGAGGGAGGTTTGATCATTTGGAAGGGCATCTAGGGTTTCTAGAGGTTGTACTGCATCATTTGAGGTTGTCTAAGGATGGAGAACATTGTGCTTACAACATTTCTACCATTGGAGGTGACTTTTGTAGATGGCATCCATTTTAGAGGGTTTCAAAGCATATTTTTCCTATGAGTTCCAAATTTGTAACTCCCAGATTTTCTGGGTATTGTTGATTTAGATAATAGGGGATATTTTATGAACTAGGTTGTCAGTATTTTGATGAAAAACTAAATATTTAAGCTTGTAGAAAAATCTAGAATTTTCAGCTGTGAATCCCCTATGTAATGTTCAGTTTTTGAGTTAAAATATTATTGCAATAGCTTCTATTTTGCTGCAATATATTGTTGTATGAAACTTTGCAAAACATCTCAAAAACACTCATAAAAAAGAAACAAAAAACAAGTGCAAAACCGTGCTGCATATTACAGTGGTATTAGAGCAGTAGATTCTACCATCCAATGGCTTCTAGCACAAAGTGTTCATAGCAGATTTTTTTTGATCACTTAGTGGATTCCAGCTGCTTGCTTGCTCATTTTTCAGTTAGTGTCCAGCTTTCAGCTTCCTTTGAAGTTCAGTATGTCGGGCGATTCAGCAAAGATGACGAATTCCATGCAGGAAATTATGTCAAAAATGATGCAAAGCTTCAAAAAATATGATAAGCCTTTAACAAAATTATTAGAGCATTCGAAAGAGATGGACTCTCTCATTGTCGATGAAGAGAAAAGAAATACTAAAGGAAAGAAATCGTTCAATACAAGGAAAAAAGAAATTAGTAAGAATGTGTCATGTCCCCTTCTCAGTGACATCTCTCAGAGGACAGGATTGGCCTATTACACGACCCTCGTAGGCTGATTGTTTGGATAGAGGGTCACTTCGGAGCTTGGCTCAGCTTCAGTCAGCAGGGATTGATCAGTTGTCTTCGCTCCGCTCGACGGAGACTATTTGGCAGCTATTTTTAGCAGCTTCCCCGGCAATAAGGGGACCGCTATTTTTAGCAAGATATGCGGGCGGCATCGAGAATCACTTCGAGTTCGTCGATCAGATCGGACGGATCATCGGTTAGAAACGAGGAAGATATTAATATTTGATCGTATTGATTAAATATTAATTAATTAATGATTTATAATATAAAGTTATAATTTTAAATTATAACTTAAGTGTTTTCCTTGAAGGGGTGCTTCAACATCTAAGGGGCCAAAAAGTGATTATTAAAGTATTTAAAATATTCAGCTGAGGACTATTGAAATATTAAAATATTAAAACGTGAATATTTTAATGAAACCCTATTTTTAAGCAAATCGCACTTTTCAGCCTATTAGTGGATTTTGCCTTGGGAATTGTGCATTATGAGATTATTGAGTTTGATATTGATCAATTTTGGTCTGAGCCTGAGACTTTAGGGTTTCGTGTTCGATTGCCTTGGGGAACAAGCCATCTCCAACGGAAAGCAATTCAGAGAGTGTGCAATATCACTTGATCTATTGCCTACAGAGGTTTTCTTATTCAGAGAAAACTACAGAGCTTCAGAGAAATTCATATTGTCAGAGTTTCTTCAGTATTTGTTTCCAGAGATCATTCATTAGCTGGGGCGCACCATATTCAGAGACTAGGCATTGTTTTTGGTGAAGGCCGTACAACTTTAATTGCTGTTCTGTCAGGCCGTACCTTGCTGCAGGGCCGTACCATTGTCCTTTGGCCGTACTTTTCAGATTGAAATAAACGCCTTTATCAGAGGTCTCCAGTTTGCAAAAAAAGAGGCGCCTATATCACTGGAACATTCTGTGCTTGCCAGACGGAAGGAGAAAGGGATAAATCAACCCAGCCGTACATTTCTGTACCTCTGCTGCAGCAATCTCCAGGTTTTTAAAACATTGAAAATTCTTCATTTAATTTGTTGTATGCATCTGGGTATCATTGTAATCCATAGAGAAGTTGAATAAAGGATACTAGCATTGATATTGTTGCATTTCCAGAACTATTTGATTTTTAGTAAATTTATTTCCATTTATTATCAAAATCGTACCTCTTCATTATTGCATCAAAAACACAAAAAAATTGCAAAAACCTAAAAACGTCAGAAAAACTCAAAATTACAGTCAGATTCAGTGTTAGAAACAGGGGTTTCTACAGTGGTATCAGAGCTTGATTCTGCCATCCTAGGGTTTGGCCATCACATGCAGCCAGAGGAATTTGACACATACAGGTATTATACACGCAGAC
>VDFB02254018.1:0-23959 GCA_007258455.2 Sequoia sempervirens
TAGAATATTTTAATATTTTCCAACACTTAGCAAAATTCTTGAGATATCCAACACTTAGCCAAAATCTTCTAAAAGATTCCACAAGGATGGCGCCTAGGTAAGAAATTGGAAACTTTCTCTTAAAGATTTTTAATGAGGATCGAGTTGCTATTTAGGAGAGAATAAAACAAGCCCAGGTTCGATGAATCTAAGAAAAAAACATGAATTTGCTAAAATAATCAAACCTTTCAACTCTATAAAGAGTGTAGCTTGTCATTTTCAAATCATTCTTCTCCAAGTTCGATGGTGAAAGGTTTTAACTCTCTCGAAGCTTGTGAGATAATTTCTTTGAAGAAAGATTTTGAAGAGAATGTAATTTTTGAGGAAAATTCCAGGAGATAAAGTGTTGGAGGACTGAACTTACAGAGGATAGGTGTGCTTTTCCTAAGCTAAAGACAGAATTTTCAAAGGCAGAATTACCGTCCAAGAGTATAATTTTGAAGTTTATAGTTTGACGGAATTCTTTATTCTTCTGTGGTCTTATTCATTTATTCTCATGAAATTTTACTGAGAGATTAATTAAATTATGTTATTTTCAGTCTGATTTTTCCACAGAATGTAATCTCTAACAGGCTGAAAGTCAGAATTTTCGAGAGAAAGGTCTAAGAAAAGCAAAATTAAAATCATGAAAATTAATGTATTTTCATGCTTCTTGCAGGTTGATGACCACCCGAGGAGAACCGTCAAGGAAGGCGCAGATGAAGTTCACTAGCAAAGGACTACAGCCAGAATCGAAAATCAACTCCAAGTGGAAAAATATCACGGACACCAACCTTGGACATGTGGACTTCAAGGAATTCAAGAAAAGGATGTACGGACAAGATGGACTCCTGCCAACAACTATTGCTCGGAGAATGATGCGGAATGGCATTGTTCAAGTAGCAGGATTTCCTCCGACTGTAGAGTGTGTTGAACTGATGGTAGAATGTGCCATACACTACAACCCACAAGAGAGGCAGATTATTGCGCCTGGTGGAAGAATATTGGCACATCTCGGAGAACTGGCTATTCAGGAAGCATTCGGCATACCTAGTTACAACCAAACTTCATACAAAACCAAGGAAGATGCAAGAAGACTTTATGAAGACCGGATGGATCTTTGTGCAACCAACATCAACAAGACATGGTTGGTGAAGCCAAGGCCTTCTATTAAGAAGAAGCCAAAAAATTTGCTCAGGACAGACTTCAAGGAAGATTACAAAGATATTATTTTGCTATTGAACAGAATAATGGACAGCCCCCATGGTGCACCATTCGAGACATGGATGTATTATTTCATTGACGAGATCACTTCAGGCGTCAAGATGTTCAATTGTCACGAATGATCAGTGACAATCTCCATGAGCAACTAATAAATTTAGAAGGACTAAAACTTTTTACATGAGTTCTTATGTTGTCTATCTTTTGGCAAGGACCTATAGATATACAGGATTGATCTGCATAGGCGTGGTGGGCAATGGAGAGAACGAGTTCAAGTCATATGATTGCTATCCCCAGTTGCAACTCTGCGACAAGGCCCATTTCAGAAGAGCACATGATGCCTTCCTAATGTACATTACAAGAATATTACAAGGAGGAACGCATCAAAGGCTAACCCATGAGGCTAAGAGCCTAATCAACAAGTACGGATCCTAGTTCATCCAATTTCCAAGATTCACTTACATAAGAGTTCAGGGATTCATAGGATGTCCTTACCGACTCCCGATCTATCCCACTAACAGGATGGTCTTGCTTGAGGTTCTAAGACAACTGGAAACATACCAAGGCCTCCAGAGAACAAAGTAGAAGGCAGTCGTCACCTTTCTGTTCTTCATTGGGAATATGCAAGAGTCTTGTCCATCAGCACAAGCAGTTGAAGGTGCCAAGTTAGAAATGCAATGGTACCCTTTCACATCTTACCAGTCCAGAGCAGACTTCGATCCTCACCACCACATTGGGGCCGTGAATGGAAGGAAGTACAAGCATAAGGTAGACCTGGAGGACTTTTGGGCCAATGCTACAGATGAATATGATGTTAGAAAAATACTATGGTCCACATTGTCGGTGAACTTGATCAAAACAACTGAGCTCTTCCGTGTGTCGAATCAACTTGAGGACAATGGACAGTATATTCAGCCACGGTTTGATGAGAGTCGGCCACTTCCTCCTGTAAAATGGTCAAAACCTAAGCTTGCAGATTTGACTATCTTGATGAGGCCAGTCGTCAAGTATTCACAATGGTGGGCAGATCAGCAGATCCAAGAGCTGCGGCGGAGGAATGTGACTCTGACTTACAATCTAATGGGCAAAGCGGAATCTTACTCTTCAAATGTTGGTGCATCCCAAGGGGATAAGCCAATCAAGAGCACCAATCCCAGGAAAAGGAAGGAGACAGAGAAGAAGATTGCGGATGAGGAACCTGCCCGAAAGAAGCAAAGATCAGAGCCTCTCCATTCAGCCATGTCTGGGAATATGAATGAGATATTGGATATTGATGAGTCATTGGGTGACATAAGGACTCCTCCCATTCATATCCCGACAGAGGATGATAAGCCCCCATCTCCCACAAGCACAGAAATATTGGAGTCCAAGAATGAAATGGATGTCCTATATGGTGAATTTCAAGAGGGAATGATTTCCACTCTTAAAGGGATTCAGGATATTCCATGTGTGCAGAATATTCAAGAAGAGGAAGGTATAGAGCAGCCTACTATTCCTGATTGGCTGAAGGAGAGATTGAAGATAAAAGTGCAAACAGACATTCTAGAGGAAGATAATACTGATTTCTTGGCCAGGTTAGAAACAGTTGTTGTAAAGAAGCCCGCCAAAATGTTTTCCACCATCCAGAGGGACGAAGCAGGCCACCGTACAGTACAAATTGTTGTACCAACAGTAGACAAGTCAAAGGAGGATATTGCTCCTCAAGAATACGCCATCACCACTATTAACTTAGGCCCAACCACAAAAGGTCAAGAAGTAGAAGACTTAGACAATTCAGTCACTTCTATCAAGGCAAGGTTGGAAAAGGAAGTGGCAAGAAAAAGAGAATACAAACAAGAAGTTGAACACCTAAAAGAGTATATTCAACATTTGACCAAGCCTCTTGATCAGGCCAGCTCAGCGATTCCCCCATTGCTGAACTCTTTGCAAGAAACAATCAAAAATTTTGAAGAAGATATGACCACAGCCAAAGAGGCTAAGGAGTGGATAATCAGCAAACGCGAAGAAGTGGTTGTATTTGTGGAAAAACCGATATTGGCATATGGGAAAACTTCCTCTTTGCTTTCGAGGATTGCATCTTTGGCAGAAGCATGGAACCATATTCAAGATATTCAAGATAGAATTATTCCATGTCTCAGAGTGCTAAAAGGGATTTTGAAGCAAGAACTAATTGACTGAAAGGTTATTGCAGCAAGCGCTGCATATGATTTCAATAGCTGGTATTGGGCGCTAATTGTGCGGAATGAAGTCTTGGAGAGGGTAAAAGCTGATACTATTAGAGCTAAGGAGTGGACTAAGGAAATTCAGAACAAGATTCTACTTGTGGCCGCAGATACACTTGAGAGGGACATTGTTCGAGAAAACGACATGTAGCTTGAAAACTTGAAGCACAGAGTTTGAGAAATTTTCTTTGCCACCACTGGGCCGATCCTGAAACAAAATTTGACTAAGGCAGCCAACTTCTTGTTGAATGTGCGGATGATTTGGACATCCTAGAATACAAGGTCAACATGCTGCCACATGTCATATTGGAGGAGGTTGTGATGTCCCCATCCTAGTCAGCGCAACTGGTGACGAGGTTAGCCTATTATTTCGATCATCGTAGGCTGACAGATGTGTGCAGAGGATCATTTGAGGCAGTTACTCCGTGTTTGGTAGCTCCAGTATTGCAGTTGTTTCAGGTTGGGCCTTCGCAGAATCTTCCAGAGTGGATTTTTAGAAACTTTCTATTTTTAGAAAGTTAGGTCAGGCGGAAGCTGCCATTTTGGGCAGGGCACCTGGTTCAGCTGTTCAACTCAGAGTCGACCCAGTTCTTCGATTTGATGGTCAGATGGAGAAATAAGGAGTGTTTTGATGATTATTGAATATTTAATATTTTGACTTTATATTAAAGTCAATTTATTAATATATTTAAATATTAATGATTAAATGATATATTATAAAGTATTTTTAATACTTTATAATAAAGTGATATATTTTGACAAAATGAATATTTATTATTCATTAATGAGACGACATTTAATTATTATTAATTCTCCTAAGTCTAAAAGGCGAATTTGATCATTTTATTAAATGATTATTTAAAAAGAGCTTTGGGTCGAATTTTCAAGAAGGGATATATATTCAGGAAAGACAAAATCGAACCATTATGTTATGTTATTCAACTTTTGTCTTATTTGCTCTGAGCATTGGAGTTTGCAAAACCCTAGGGTTTCAGCAGGTGATTCATTTCTGGAGAACGATACCTCTTCAGAGATTGGCATACTGAGACTGTGAAATACCAATTGAAGATTGCATCTTGGTGACTTCATTCAGAAGTTACAGATTGGGATTATTGAGTTATTCATTCAGAGTTAGCAGAGATTATTCATCAAGCATCTGAGGCGATTTTTCCAAAGTCTTTCTTCAGAGATCTGGCAACTTTATTTGGGCCGTACCATATCCTTTATTGCTGTTGCAGCAGGCCGTACTTTTCTGTACTTGCAGGCCGTACCATTCTTTCCAGAGCACTACGTCTCATGTCTTCAGCTCCTCTCAGTCAGATCAAGTGCGCCTAAGGTTTTCAGAGGTTCAGCATTGTTTCATGAGATCAGAGACTCATCATTTCTTTCAGCCGTACATCTTCATCATTGCTCCAGGCGGCTGCAAGGAGAACCAGGTTTTTTGAAATAAAATTTATATTTTATTCATATGTCATATCTCTCTATTGTAAATGCTCAATCTTCAATAAAATGATGCTCTATGATATATGATCAAGTTTTGAGCTTATTCTTCACATTTCAATTTATTTTGAATTTTTCTAGCATTTATTAGAAAATCGCAGCTTCTAGTTTATTTGCAAAAATCCCTCAAAACACAAAAAAATCAAAACTTGCAAAAACAAAACAATATCAGTCAGGGTTTCGGGTTGAGAACCACCGTGTCTCCATACAGTATCGAAGCACGCATTCTCGCCATCCCTCGGTAAGGCTTTTTCGCTTGCTTTTTCGTAATACAAGCAGGCTTTTAGTTGCTTTTCTGAGCAGTAGATACTATTCACTCATATTAAATGCGAGGACAAAGTGGTGAAATAGGATTGGATGTGTCCAATCATTCCGTAAGGTGAGACAGTTGTCGTGGTATTAGGCATCTCACGATCCAAATTTCTAACAAAGAGGAAAACAAGTGTTGCAACCCTAATGGCGCATCGAGATTCCCAAGGTGACGCTTAGGGATCAGGAAGGCACATGCAGAGGGTGATATTACAGATGAGGAGTTTAGACGCAAGCATGATAACATGATGGACATGATGTCCCAGTTGATGGGCACTATTAGACAGTATACGCCCACACAGCCTCATTATATACAGATTGGACAGACGAGCGAGACTACACCAGTAGATCAGCCTTTGGCATCAGTACCACGTCAGCCGTCACCGATCTATCAGGAGCGTAGGCCAGGTCAGCCTACTTTCTTACCTAGAGAGACTCCACCTCAGACTCCGGGGGCAGAGCAATAGGGGCAGCATCAGGAGTTTCAGCCACATAATGGCATGTCAGTAGCAGATGTGACGAGGTTTCATGGTGAGTACATGTCACTAGCACCTGAGATCCGGCAAGCATTAACGTTTCATGAGTTTATGGATGTTCATAAACCCAGAGGAGGAGGCAGATTTGACCGTAGACCCCCTCAGCATCAGCAGCCACAGCCACAGGTGAACAGGGACTTGCAGTATGCTGTTAGCAAGATTACCTTGCCATATTTTGATGGGTCTGATAAGACATCAGCAAGGTCTTGGGTCCAGAAATTGGACAACTATCTTTCATTGAGGCCTATGCAGGAGGACGAGGCCATTAAGTTTGCTACTTTGCATCTTGATGGAATAGCGCATGATTGGTGGCACCACGGCATGTATACGCTTGGCCATCATGCAGTTAATACTTACCAGGAGTTCACCAGCAGGCTCATAGAGCACTTTGATAAGAAGGATCCGGAACTTTATTTCAGAGAGCTAGCTCAGCTCAGGCAGACGGGTAGCTTGGATTCTTATATTGGTGAGTTTCAGAGAGTTGCAGTCATGGTGACAGGGATTTCAGAACGGAGACTTATTATACTCTTCGTTGAGGGTTTGAAAGAACCTATGAGAGGTTGGGTAAAGGCGTTTGACCCTCCTACCCTTCAGGAGGTCATGAGGAAGGCGCGAAGCATGGAGCTTGCAGCACCTCGCAGCAAGTTCAATTCAGGTTCGACACCCTACACGAGGCCTAATAGGCCTTTTGATAGAAATAATGACAGGAATAAGCCTTTTGACAGAAGGAAGGATCAACCGGATCCTAAGAGACAGAATGCACCACCCTTTGACCGAGAAACATTGAACGAATTGAGAAAGAAAAAGTTATGTTTCTGGTGCAAGGCACCCTACGATGAAAAACATATATGCCCACTTCGTCCTAAGGTCAAAAATAATCAGATGGAATGGTTTTATGAGGGCGAAGAGCAATCTGATCTGTCAGACCAGCAAGCTGATTCCGAGCCTTCAGATGATGACAGGTCCGAAAATGAGGGTGAACACGAAGGTGGAAGGAAGCTACAGGAAGCCCATTTGACTAGCCTTTAGAGAGATGGTTCGTTTAGACTTCGCGGGCTCCTAGCAGGTCAGAAGGTGATCACATTACTGGATACTGGTGCTACACACAATTTCATTGATGCACGTTTGGTGGAGAGGCGTGGCATCCAGACAGAGGCATTCGAGGGTATTCGAGTCAAGGTGGCTGATGGATATACTCTCAGATGTGACCGAAAGATTATTGATCTTCCGATGAGACTGAACAACTATGAATTCAAGACTGAATTCTATGTTGTTAACATGGGAGATACGGATGTGGTGTTAGGGATGGCATGGTTGCACGATTTGGGTGAGTTCACACTCAATTTGCGTGACATGGAGATGAAGTTCAAGGTTGATGGGAGACCTCATGTCATCAAGGCTATTCGAGACAGTAATCTGAGGATGGTTTCATTCAGGCGGATGGAGAGGCTCATTCGTCATGATATGGTTGACTGGGCAGCAGAGTGCATGTTGATGCCCTCGCCAGAGCAAAAGCGAAGGGTGAGTACCCATATCTTTATCTTGGAGGAGAGGCAAATTATTGCGCCTGGTGGAAGAATATTGGCACATCTCGGAGAACTGGCTATTTAGGAAGCATTCGGCATACCTAGTTACAACCAAACTTCATACAAAACCAAGGAAGATGCAAGAAGACTTTATGAAGACCGGATGGATCTTTGCGCAACCAACATCAACAAGACATGGTTGGTGAAGCCAAGGCCTTCTATTAAGAAGATGCCAAAAAATTTGCTCAGGACAGACTTCAAGGAAGATTACAAAGATATTATTTTGCTATTGAACAGAATAATGGACAGCCCCCATGGTGCACCATTCGAGACATGGATGTATTATTTCATTGACGAGATCACTTCAGGCGTCAAGATGTTCAATTGTCACGAATGATCAGTGACAATCTCCATGAGCAACTAATAAATTTAGAAGGACTAAAACTTTTTACATGAGTTCTTATGTTGTCTATCTTTTGGCAAGGACCTATAGATATACAGGATTGATCTGCATAGGCGTGGTGGGCAATGGAGAGAACGAGTTCAAGTCATATGATTGCTATCCCCAGTTGCAACTCTGCGACAAGGCCCATTTCAGAAGAGCACATGATGCCTTCCTAATGTACATTACAAGAATATTACAAGGAGGAACGCATCAAAGGCTAACCCATGAGGCTAAGAGCCTAATCAACAAGTACGGATCCTAGTTCATCCAATTTCCAAGATTCACTTACATAAGAGTTCAGGGATTCATAGGATGTCCTTACCGACTCCCGATCTATCCCACTAACAGGATGGTCTTGCTTGAGGTTCTAAGACAACTGGAAACATACCAAGGCCTCCAGAGAACAAAGTAGAAGGCAGTCGTCACCTTTCTGTTCTTCATTGGGAATATGCAAGAGTCTTGTCCATCAGCACAAGCAGTTGAAGGTGCCAAGTTAGAAATGCAATGGTACCCTTTCACATCTTACCAGTCCAGAGCAGACTTCGATCCTCACCACCACATTGGGGCCGTGAATGGAAGGAAGTACAAGCATAAGGTAGACCTGGAGGACTTTTGGGCCAATGCTACAGATGAATATGATGTTAGAAAAATACTATGGTCCACATTGTCGGTGAACTTGATCAAAACAACTGAGCTCTTCCGTGTGTCGAATCAACTTGAGGACAATGGACAGTATATTCAGCCACGGTTTGATGAGAGTCGGCCACTTCCTCCTGTAAAATGGTCAAAACCTAAGCTTGCAGATTTGACTATCTTGATGAGGCCAGTCGTCAAGTATTCACAATGGTGGGCAGATCAGCAGATCCAAGAGCTGCGGCGGAGGAATGTGACTCTGACTTACAATCTAATGGGCAAAGCGGAATCTTACTCTTCAAATGTTGGTGCATCCCAAGGGGATAAGCCAATCAAGAGCACCAATCCCAGGAAAAGGAAGGAGACAGAGAAGAAGATTGCGGATGAGGAACCTGCCCGAAAGAAGCAAAGATCAGAGCCTCTCCATTCAGCCATGTCTGGGAATATGAATGAGATATTGGACATTGAAGAGTCATTGGGTGACATAAGGACTCCTCCCATTCATATCCCGACAGAGGATGATAAGCCCCCATCTCCCACAAGCACAGAAATATTGGAGTCCAAGAATGAAATGGATGTCCTATATGGTGAATTTCAAGAGGGAATGATTTCCACTCTTAAAGGGATTCAGGATATTCCATGTGTGCAGAATATTCAAGAAGAGGAAGGTATAGAGCAGCCTACTATTCCTGATTGGCTGAAGGAGAGATTGAAGATAAAAGTGCAAACAGACATTCTAGAGGAAGATAATACTGATTTCTTGGCCAGGTTAGAAACAGTTGTTGTAAAGAAGCCCGCCAAAATGTTTTCCACCATCCAGAGGGACGAAGCAAGCCACCGTACAGTACAAATTGTTGTACCAACAGTAGACAAGTCAAAGGAGGATATTGCTCCTCAAGAATACGCCATCACCACTATTAACTTAGGCCCAACCACAAAAGGTCAAGAAGTAGAAGACTTAGACAATTCAGTCACTTCTATCAAGGCAAGGTTGGAAAAGGAAGTGGCAAGAAAAAGAGAATACAAACAAGAAGTTGAACGCCTAAAAGAGTATATTCAACATTTGACCAAGCCTCTTGATCAGGCCAGCTCAGCGATTCCCCCATTGCTGAACTCTTTGCAAGAAACAATCAAAAATTTTGAAGAAGATATGACCACAGCCAAAGAGGCTAAGGAGTGGATAATCAGCAAACGCGAAGAAGTGGTTGTATTTGTGGAAAAACCGATATTGGCATATGGGAAAACTTCCTCTTTGCTTTCGAGGATTGCATCTTTGGCAGAAGCATGGAACCATATTCAAGATATTCAAGATAGAATTATTCCATGTCTCAGAGTGCTAAAAGGGATTTTGAAGCAAGAACTAATTGACGGAAAGGTTATTGCAGCAAGCGCTGCATATGATTTCAATAGCTGGTATTGGGCGCTAATTGTGCGGAATGAAGTCTTGGAGAGGGTAAAAGCTGATACTATTAGAGCTAAGGAGTGGACTAAGGAAATTCAGAACAAGATTCTACTTGTGGCCGCAGATACACTTGAGAGGGACATTGTTCGAGAAAACGACATGTAGCTTGAAAACTTGAAGCATAGAGTTTGAGAAATTTTCTTTGCCACCACTGGGCCGATCCTGAAACAAAATTTGACTAAGGCAGCCAACTTCTTGTTGAATGTGCGGATGATTTGGACATCCTAGAATACAAGGTCAACATGCTGCCACATGTCATATTGGAGGAGGTTGTGATGTCCCCATCCTAGTCAGCGCAGCTGGTGACGAGGTTAGCCTATTATTTCGATCCTCGTAGGCTGACAGATGTGTGCAGAGGATCATTTGAGGCAGTTACTCCGTGTTTGGTAGCTCCAGTATTGCAGTTGTTTCAGGTTGGGCCTTCGCAGAATCTTCCAGAGTGGATTTTTAGAAACTTTCTATTTTTAGAAAGTTAGGTCAGGCGGAAGCTGCCATTTTGGGCAGGGCACCTGGTTCAGCTGTTCAACTCAGAGTCGACCCAGTTCTTCGATTTGATGGTCAGATGGAGAAATAAGGAGTGTTTTGATGATTATTGAATATTTAATATTTTGACTTTATATTAAAGTCACTTTATTAATATATTTAAATATTAATGATTAAATGATATATTATAAAGTATTTTTAATACTTTATAATAAAGTGATATATTTTGACAAAATGAATAATTATTATTCATTAATGAGACGACATTTAATTATTATTAATTCTCCTAAGTCTAAAAGGCGAATTTGATCATTTTATTAAATGATTATTTAAAAAGAGCTTTGGGTCGAATTTTCAAGAAGGGGTATATATTCAGGAAAGACAAAATCGAACCATTATGTTATGTTATTCAACTTTTGTCTTATTTGCTCTGAGCATTGGAGTTTGCAAAACCCTAGGGTTTCAGCAGGCGATTCATTTCTGGAGAACGATACCTCTTCAGAGATTGGCATACTGAGACTGTGAAATACCAGTTGAAGATTGCATCTTGGTGACTTCATTCAGAGGTTACAGATTGGGATTATTGAGTTATTCATTTAGAGTTAGCAGAGATTATTCATCAAGCATCTGAGGCGATTTTTCCAGAGTCTTTCTTCAGAGATCTGGCAACTTTATTTGGGTCGTACCATTCTTTCCAGAGCACTACGTCTCATGTCTTCAGCTCCTCTCAGTCAGATCAAGTGCGCCTAAGGTTTTCAGAGGTTCAGCATTGTTTCCTGAGATCAGAGACTCATCATTTCTTTCAGCCGTACATCTTCATCATTGCTCCAGGCGGCTGCAAGGAGAACCAGGTTTTTTGAAATAAAATTTATATTTTATTCATATGTCATATCTCTCTATTGTAAATGCTCTGAATCTTCAATAAAATGATGCGCCTATGATATATGATCAAGTTTTGAGCCTATTCTTTGCATTTTCAATTTATTTTGAATTTATAAGCATTTATTTAGTAAAATCGCAGCTTTCTAGTATTTTACAAAAAACCACAAAAACACAGAAAAAAACATAAAACTTGCAAAAACAATACCTTCAGTCAGGGTTTCGGGGTTGAGAACCACCAGGGTTCTTACAGAGGTCAACGCAATAGTGTCTAGATTCATCGAATACACTGCCACTCAGGAGGATAAGGATGCGCCCCCTCAAAGATAGCCCCTCGTGCCACTTGCTCTCCACCCATTGGTTGCTGATTGTTATTCTTGGAAACCCTAGTTAGGGTTGATTTGTTTTATTCTCTGTCGTTGATCTTGGATCGATCTCGGTCATTTATTTCATTTCAAAAAATCTATATAAACGCTCATTCTCTCATTTTCATGGTATGGAGAGAATCTTATGAAATTGTTGCGTATAGCTACTTTGATAATAAAAGCTCATATTGCATGATTTGCTTTGAATCCTTTTGATTGTCAAGTGGTTGGATGGTTACATACCTCCCTTCAACATAGAATAGATTTAAAGTAGAATTTAGAGTAAAGTTAGAATAGAATTTGATTTGAATGCATGTTAGATGAATGAAAGATTGGTAGTGTTCATAATGATGAAATTAGTTCATACCTTTTTCAATTGAATGATTTTCAATTTGATGTGCAAGGTTAGTCTGAACTTTAAAATTGTTAAACTCGAATTCTATTACTTATGTTCATTGTTCGAATTGATGATGGTCTTGAGTAATAGAATATCATTCGTGAATCTCGTTGAAGATTGCACCATCTTTGTCTAGTTGTTGTAGTCATCGTACTTGGCAAAGCAAAGATTGGTTTGAATTTCGCCATCCAGCACTTGTCTCTTGAGTTCATAAGATTAGTTTGGCATTAATCTAGTCTCTAAGACCCTTATCTCCTTTTATCTTTTTTTTTTTAAAGATTGGCAACAATAGAATTTCACCACTCATCATCCATAGCATTCATAGTCCAAAGTGAAAAGTTGAAAGTAAGTCCCCCTTGAAATACCAGCAAAACACATCAAACCAACTAAGACTATCCTATATGCATCACGAACCTTGGAGCCTACTTTGTGATCACTTGACTTAGCACATTGGAGCCTTTGTTCAAGAGAGAATAGGATATTCTATTGGGTATTTTATTCTAATGTTGGTAGAGGTCATAAAACCCGCATCAACAAGCAGTAGCACCCAAGAGAGGTCACCACTATGCCACTACACAAGAGTGTGTCTTGAAGGCCACCACAATCTGATTCAGTTACCAAAAAACCCTGCACACATCCAGAACTTCTTCCTATCCTATTGATATTCCCAACATTTTCCAATCTTCTACAATTGCTTCATCAGCACTAAATGCCAAATTAACCTTGTCTTTTCTAATCCTATCATATTTCCTTTCCAATTTCAAATTCAATCCAAACTTGTGTTAAAACTGTTTGGTTTAAATCTGAAATTACTACTTTAGAGTTACTTGTAATGAAAAATCAGATTAGTAATAGATTAACACACTTATTAACTACAATAACATATATTAAACATTAGATGATGTTTATTATGCCGAAGGCGTTTCCTTATTTGAAATGAGAGGAGCTTCATTTCACCGTGGATGGCCTGCAATGCTGGAGAAACCATGCAAGATGTTTGAAAGCATTTTGACCGTCCAATTCACCGAGGGACTCTGTCACATCGCAAGTTGCCCTAATACCCCGATATTTTCAGATTTACTTTCCTTTACTGTGAATAGATTAAAGCAGCAACTTGAGCACCATCAGCCAGGGTCAGCTTAATTAATGAACCCAACTTCTTTTTCAAAGCATCATATGCAAGCGAGGGCTTTGCTTTTGGCTCCGACCTTCATCAACCAGTTTCCTCCCATCATTTGGTGGTTGTGTAAATCGGAATCTTGATATCATTTTAGAACAAAAATGGTGATATTTTTTTGGGTTTTTATTCTGCAAGCGTCACATTGTGATCTCTGAAGGAAATTTAGGTTTGTGTAAATTGGAGTCCAAAGAATTTGAAAAAGAAGATAAACTGCAAACCCTTAAAGAAAACACTTACAAGACTAGAATTAGCTCACCTCTAATCAGTAAGTTCTTCCATTAAATCGTATTTTTTGTGTTCTTTGTTTTTATTCCTTTTGGTCCATATTAAACTCCGCAAACCCTAGGTTTATATGGTTTTCTAAATACTTTCTTTTAAATTTGCAAACCCTAGATTCATCTAGTATTGTGCATCAAGGTTTGAAGTTGTGTAGAAATGGCAGAAGCTGCAAATGGGGGCTCAAAACTCTCAAAATCTTCTAGCAGCGGCTACAATAAACGTAGAAAGCTTCACTAAAAGATTGCAAATTTTGTACGGCCATTGGAAAGAGCATAGGCAAAGCTTCTGGGGTGCCTACAAGGCGATACCGGTTTCCACCCCTCCGTCATCTAAAGATTTGCGTTATTTGAAGTCGTCGGCACTGAATATATGGCTTTTTTAGGGTGCGAGTTCCCAAGACCGTAATGTTGTTCATGGTCAACCAGATACACTTTCTATGCAGCCAAAGAAAAGGCTATACTTTGCTTGAAGTGTTAAAAAAACCCACCAAAAGCTCTTTGGGTATCGATGTGGTGTTACATGTGAAGGCCAGGAACAATGCAGGACTTTCCCAAAATTTAGTTTGTAGTTTAATATTCATTATTTTGATTTTTTCTTTTCGAGCAAAATTAGAATCCAATTCATAAATTGTGCTTCTTGTGCAAATTTGTAAGATGAGTATTTTGTATTCAATTGCACGTTACTTTAGATTTTTCTCTGGCAGTAAGTAGTTTGCCTAAGCCCTTCTAAATAACTTGGTTACAAAATTCTACTCTGGTTATCCGGAAGAGCTTCAAAAATTAGAAACTATGTTTTTCTTTAAAATTAGCTTATATAATACCAATACATCTTATTTGTTTTTTAATTAGAAGATTTGCCAACTATCCAATTAAGTTTCTTTTAAAAATATTAATTTTTAATTATTTTTAGTTTGGTATATGTTGGAGGTTCCAGTTGTGGGATGGATTGCGAAAGAGGCTCCAGAAGGACAACTTCTAGAACCAGTGTTGGATTTTCATGAGTTCATACTTTGCATTCCATGCTAATTTTTGCTTCAAAACCTATGTTCATTCTCATAGTAATCAATCTTGTGAATTTTATGTTAGCTACACTCCAAACTAGTGGACCAACTTATTGTTCAGTTGTGCCCCTTGATTTTGTACCATGTAAACTTAGGAGGGTAAGTCGATTTTGGTGTTGATAATATAGGTATCAGCATTCTTAACTTTTGCTTTTGGTCATCTCTTTACAAATCTTTTTCTTCTATCTCCATAATTTCAATGCTATTGCAATCTAAGGAATTAGATAAACTAGTTCCTTGCTTACTTCTTGATTCTTTATACATATTGCATATTTCCAGTCCTACTTTTGATTGGAGAGTAGATTTTTCTTGCAATTGTGATTACTTTTGGCTGTTAATAGCTAGCTAGAATGAACAATGTATTGTCGATTTTGCTGCAAAATGAGATGACTACAAAATTCCCTAGGAAGGGTTGGGTTCCAGTAAATACTTGTTGAGCCATTAACACTCTCAACAACTTTCGGGTGTAGTGGTCAATTCCCACCAATCAAAAGGTTGTAGGACAAATAGTGGCTGCCGAGGACTTCTCTAAGTATCCTTTAGAAAAGCATTCACACTAGAGCCACCAACCACTCAAATTTCTCACAAGCATTTCTATGTGCATGACGGTTAGCTTCTAGGATAGTTTCATTGTCAGGAGCATTGGGTGGATCACTTGGTTTCTTGACAATAGGGGCTCGAGGATAGGTTCAATCTTTTGCTTCTCAGTTTATTCAATGTTTGTCCTAAGGTGTGTTGTTGATTGTTAAATGTTGGAGCCATTTTTGGATACACATATTGTAGTGGTTATGATATTGAGTTTTGGGATGCTTTGCAACAAATTTGTTGCATTTATCAGCACTATAATTTGCAAGATTTGTCTTTAAATTGTCTTGTTAGATTCAAGTTGACTGATATGGTATTGCTTTTGTTCTGCAATCATAGTCTTCTCAACTTCCACTCTTGCTTTGATGAGATTTTCCTTCTCCATTCTTGTGTTGGGATTTAATGTTTTTTTTTTTTTGCTTGTATCATTTTTCCTTTAGGTATACCAATCATGTTGATGTTCTCTCTAGACTCTTTTTTTTTCCTCTAGACTCTTGCTTCAGACAATTGTCATCATTATGATGCACCAACTTTAGAGAGGTCCAACATTGTTTTGCTCTTGCCTCTTTTGTCCATATGTCCATTGGCTCTACCTTTGGATTTGATTGATTGACCCAAGCCATGCCCTCATTCATTGATAGGGGCTACATTGTCTCATTGATTCATTCTGATTGTGGATCAACTCCTTCAATTGATGGGATCTAAATTGCCCCCTATTGAAGTAATATAAAACCAAAAACTAAATCATTCAACTTTATAGCAGCCATTTTGTTGTGCTTCTTGTATATTTACTCAAACCAACTCCAATTATGCTCATCCCAATACTACTAATATCTACAAGTAGAAAATTAAAATTAAATGAAAGGAAGTAATATAAAAGTCAATGAAAGACAACTGATGAACTGGAGTATCGATGTCTAGACCAAATTGTTTTGGGCAACACTACACATCCTACAACGGTGGGTAAAGATAAAGAAAATTTTGATAAGCAAAATTGGGAAGTCGTGATGCTTATTAAATTGTTGGTCACCAATGATCAGCTGCCTCAGGTGTCGTCTGGAAAATCAGCTAAAGAAATTTGGGATCTTCTAAAAGATCTCCATGAGACATCCGACAAGAGTCGTGCGTTTTTCTTGAAAAAACATGTTGTTCTCCATCATGATGAATAAGAAGACAACTTTGCAGGCGCACTTGACAAAACTCAAAGACATCCGTGATCAGCTAGAGGCTATTGGTCGGAAAATGGAGGAAGAAGATATGGTAATCATCACTCTGAAGAGTCTACCAAAATCTTATGAGCACTTTATTGAGACACTCAACATTAGCTCAGCTAATGTTGATTTGAAGTTTTTAGATCTTTGCACCATAATTCTGCAGCAGGACCGTTGGAAACAACAGTTTGGTAGCGGTGCTAGTTCATCCTCCATAGAGCAAGCATTTCCTACCAAGACATTTCAGAAGAATAAAGGAAAGACTCAACCCTCTCAGCAGACCAGTCAAGCGCAAACTCAAGATTCTTCCAAGAAGAAGAATGTTCAATGTAACTATTGCCACAAGTATGGCCACATGAAGAAAGATTGTCGAAAACGCTTAGCTTCTGAACAAAACAAACAAGGAGAGTCTAAACCTAAAGCCCATGTTGCAGAACACATTGAGCAGGAGTCTACGTTCTGTGCCTTTATGGCCAAGAGTCCCACAAATCCTATTAAATCCTCTACCTAGTACATTGATTCAAGTGCATCTCGACATTTCACTCATCATCGTGATTGGTTCATTGAGTACACGCCATTTAGAGATTTTGTTATCTTTGGAGGCGAGGAGTATACTATTGTCAGAAAGGGCAATGTGCAAATTCATTCTGGAGGGAGAAATTTAATTTTTCTCGATGTATACTTTGTACTTGGCGTGGAGTTGAATTTACTTTCAGTTAGTCAGATCATGACTCACTCTCCTTAGCTAGATATTGTTTTTAGCATGCATACATGCAGCATTGTTGATAGAGAGATCGCACTACAATTGTTCAGGGATTTGAGGATCATGGTCCATATAGACTTGTTGATTCTAGTGATTCTCAAGAGCATGCTATGGCAGCTAGGAGTACTTCCATCAACAACCTCTGGCATCAGCGTTATGGGCACCTAAACATGCAATATTTCTCTTAGCTATCTCGAGATGATTTGGTTGGTGGTCTACTTGCGATTCAGACTCAAAATCATGGAGTATGCGAGGCTTGCCAGGCTAGAAAGCAGCATCAAACTCCATTCTCAGATGGTGACTCATGGTGAGCTTCCCAGGTAATTACAGTTGGTTCACGCTGATTTATGTGGCCCAATGAACACTCCTTCAGTTACTGGTTGCAGGTATTTTCTGTTATTTGTTGATGATTTTAGTGGAAGAATGTGGGTATACTTTCTTAAAAACAAATCAGAGGTGTTTGATATATTTCAACAATTTAAGGCCTTAGTTGAGAAAGAGTCAGGCTTTCCTATAGTCACTCTTAGGTCTAATAATGGGGGGGAGTTTTGTTCTTCTAACTTCTCCAGTTTATGTGTTGCACATGGCATTAGGCGCCAACTTACCACACCCTACACCCCTCAGCAGAATGGTGTCGTTGAACGTAGGAATCCCACCATTACTGAAATGGCTCGTTCTATGTTGGAGCATAGAAATGTTCCTAAGAAATACTGGGCTGAAGCAGTTTATACTACTGTTTGTCTTCTAAACCAATCTCCTACTCATGCGGTTAAGAAGATGACTCCTGAAGAAGCCTGGTTTGGATGCAAGCCTAAGGTCAGCCACTTGAAAGATTTTGGCTCTACTGCTCATGTGTGGATTCCAAATGCCAAGCGCACTAAGTTAGATTCCAAAAGCCAGAAACTCATGTTCACTGGTTACAATGAGAATCATAAGGCATATAGGCTGATTAATGTAGATACTGCTCGTCTCATCTTCAATCGTGATGTTGTGGTTGATGAAACTATTGGGCCTTTCTTTCCGTCTTCTACTTCTATAAACCCTGAGGATCAGTCTATGCAAGCTTCTAATTTGGGTGTTCGTCTTCCCCTAGCTCCACCTGATGGGAGGGATTTTGCAATTGTGCAGGCACCTCAACAGAATGTTCCACCACCTGCCCCTCCTCAGGACAATCTGGATCCTAATCCAGCTGATTCTATTCCAGCCACACCTAGTGATGTTGCTCCTCCTGTTTCAGATATTGGTACTTCTATTCTTCGGCCTAAATGGTATGCTAAAACCATGAGTGATCTTCGTAATAATGAATCACTTGAGGGTAGAACTGCTCGAAAAAAGAGAAAGCAGCAGAATACTATTAATTTTGCTCTCATGGCCAATCTTCACAGCATCTCTGAGCCTCAAACCTATTATGAGGCTAAAGGCATACCTGAGTGGGAACAGGCTATGGAAGTTGAACACCATAGCCTTCTGAAAAATAACACTTGGGTCCTCTTCGATCTTCCACCTGGGAAGAAGCCCATTGGCTACAAATGGGCGTATAAAGTTAAGTACAAGGCTGACGAAACCCTTGATAAGTACAAGGCTCAATTAGTAGCCAAAGGGTTCTCACAAACAGAGGGCATTGATTACGAGGAGACTTTTGCTCCTACAACCAAAATGAGTACTATTCGGCTTGTCCTTACTGCAGCCCAGCTTGGTTGGAAAGTCCATCAAATGGACATCAAGAGTGCATTTCTCAATGGTGATCTACAGGAAGAAGTCTATATGATACAACCTCCTGGTTTCAAGGTTGTTAGTAAAGAACACTAGGTTTGTAGACTCGTGAAAGCACTCTATGGCCTTAAACAGGCTCCACAGGCATGGTACATGAAAATTGATAAGTACCTTGTTGATCATGGTTTTCAGAGAAGCCCTTCTGATTCAAATTTGTATGTCAAACAATCTGGTGATGATATTCTTGTGCTTGTTGTCTATGTTGATGACCTTATCATTACTGGCAGCTCAAAACATCTGATTGAGGAGATCAAACACAATCTTAGTCAATCATTTGACATGACAGATTTGGGACTTCTTCATTATTGTCTCGGTGTTGAGGTTTGGCAGACAGTTGATAGCATCTTCATTTCTCAATCCAAGTATGCTCGCAGTCTGCTTGATAAGTTCAGAATGAATGATTGCAAACCTGCATCTACACCTATAGAGAAAGGGCTAAAACTATCAGCAAAATCAAATTTGTCTATGCAAAATGAATCGGCATTCAGGCAACTAGTAGGTAGCCTCATTTATCTCACTGCTACTAGACCTGCCCTCAGTTTTGCAGTGAGCTACATCTCTCGATTCATGACAGCCCCTAAAGCAGAACATTGGGTTGCAGCGAAGCGTGTGCAGCGATATGTGAAAGGCACTTCCGACTTTGGCATTCTGTATGGAAGGTGCAAAGATCCTAAGCTGATTGGCTATACAAACTCAGATTGGGCAGGTTTTGTTGATGACAAAAAGTCTACTTTAGGGTATGTATTCAGTTTGGGTACAGGTGCAGTTACATGGACCAACAAGAAGTAACAAGCAGTGGCTCTTTCCTCAACAGAAGTTGAATATCAGGGAATTGTTAAGCAGCTTGTGAGGCGGTTTGGCTTAGAAGGTTGCTTTCTGACATGCAAATGTCTCAAGCAGGGCCTTCCCCCTTATACTGTGACAATCAAGGGGTGTTGAAACTCGCCAAAAATCCAGTCTTCCATGAAAAGACAAAGCATGTTGAACTTCATTGTCATTTCATCCGCCAACTTGTCAAAGATGGATCAGTGATACTGCAGTATGTTCCTACTAAGGATCAGACTGTTGATATTCTCACCAAGTCTCTGAGCCCAGATAAGTTTGTCAAATTTAGGGGGCATCTTGGTGTAGTTGATAGATTGACCATTAAGGGAGGGTATTAAAATAATGTTTAGATTATTTAATGGTCAATATTGTAAATCCTGTAAACTATTAGTTTAGATTAGATTCTTAGATTCTTTCTATTATTTCCTTCGATAATGTTTCTATTTTAGAAACTCTGGCTTTAGAAACATCTGCTTTGTAATCTCTTTAAGAAGAGCAATTGCCTCTTTGTTTTAATACATCGAAGATTTCATTCAATCATTGTTTCAGATTTTTTCTTCTTTTCAGTCACCGTATTTTGATTTTCCATTTGTTTTGCCTTGCAATAATTTTGAACAGTGACTGCAATCTTCTCCATTTTGCTAATGCTAGGGAAATTTCACAACTTAAAATTACTACTATTTTTCCTTTTTCTGTCATGGACTTAATGTGATATTCTAGCCAAGGAAAAGACCAATCAAGTTCTTGAAGAAGAAGAGGCTAACATTATTGATAGTACCCTCCTTTGTGGATTCATGACGGATTATGGAAGTGTTGTGAATATCAAGATCCCACTTCTTTGTGCAAAGCCAATTTTATATTTGAGTAAAAGGATCTAGGTGTCCTTTGCTACAGGTTATACCCTCTTTACCTACACAATCAAATGTTAAATCAGATGTTATTTTTGAGTCTTTCATTAAATATTTTATCTTCTTATAGATGTAACATCTCATTCACATCTACTTGAAGTACTGGAAGTACTGTAACATCTCATTCACATCTGCTTGAAGTACTGGAAGTACTGCAACATCTCATTCACATCATATTGTGTTCTTTTAGCTGCTCTAGAGAAAGACAAGTTGATTTACGATCAAATAAATATAAATCTGTTAGATTCTGAGATTTTTATGACTCAAAACTACATCGCCAAATGGAGTGATGTAGATATTCAAACCATCTGTATGAGAAAATGTCAAGAAAGCATGTGATGGCATGGAATGCAATGCTTACTGGACAAGCCATTGAAGCTGTATTTCTCTTTACTCAAATGCAACTGTCAGATGCAATGTTGATGTTGCAGCATCGGGCATCATTTCCAGCCACGACTTGAGATAATAAATTTCATATAGCTTTTCGGCTATTCAATTTATTGAGACCAATATGAAAGTGAAGAGGCGCTTCACTTGAGAAACAATTTAATATTTAATTATTGATAAATAATTACTTGAGGCTGACTTTGTTTATCCGCCACCTTTGGAGACATATCATTTCATATTGAAAGGCCGACATGATGTTTTGAAGGGACGCGATCTCTCTCCCTCCCTTGTATTTATATGAGTTGATGTTTGTTCATTCGATCATTCATTGCATCACATTCATTCATTACATATATTCCTTCATAGTGCGATTCATAAGAGAAGTGTGAATTCAATCAAGTGCAGATCGAAGTCTCAAGAAGGCCGAAGTATTATGTTTTTGAAGGGCGATATTGTCATCAAGATATTGCATTGAGTTGGTGCTTTTGTTTGGCCTTGTGATTGGCCTCTTTGTAAAGAACTTTGTTGCTTCATATTCAATATATAAGTGATATATTGTTGCTGGGTTTTTCTCCCTCAAGTGGAGGGTTTTCCCAGGGTATATGTTGTGTCTATTTGTTTGAATTTGAACTAAAATCTGCTTATTTATATCTGATCCTAAAACTAACATGGTATCAGAGCGGGTTTAAGAAAGATCGTGATCAAATTTATATAAGCAGCGCTATCATCCACTCTTGTTCTCATCTTCTTGCATCTATCTTATCTTCAAAATGGTGAACGGGCTCAAGATTGAAGATAGACTTGAAGGTGCTTCCAATTTCACCTCTTGGAAGTTTAGAGTAATGCTTGCATTGGAAGAAAATGAGATCGCTAAGTTCGTGGAGAGTGAAATTCCCGAACCTTCCGATGAGAATGAGAAGTCTCAATGGAAGAAGAATTGCACTAAGGCGAAGAAAATTTTGGTAGACTCAGTGAAGGACCACCTTGTGCCCGTCATCTCCAAGTTAAAGACAACAAGAGAAATGTTCAAGACCTTGGAGGAAATGTATCAGATCAATAATACAAGCAGAGCTCTTGCGTTGAGGCAACAGCTTCATCATGTCAAAATGGCGAGAGGAGATTTTGTCATCTCCTTCTTCATGAAGATCACTGAATTGAGAGATCAGCTTTCTACCATTGGGCATATGGTTGATGATAAGGATTTGGTTATGTTGGCGCTTAATGGTCTTCCTCAATCTTGGGAGCCATTTATCCAAGGTATTAGTGGGAGATCAAAACTACCTAAGTTTGATCGCTTAAGGGCAGACTGCATCCAAGAAGAATCAAGATTAGCAACAAGAGGCAATGGGCAAAGTCTTACAAATGAAGACATTCATGTACTTGCCACTCAATCTTCAAAGAAGAAAGGAAGAGAAGGAAAGAAAGGCAACTTCAAAAGGAATAGAGATAAAAGATCAGATGGTGCCCCTGCATCTAAGAAGAAGAAGGACCTCTCCCACATACAATGCTTCAAATGTGACAAGTTTGGTCACTATGCAAAAGATTGTCCAACTAGACCTAAGCAGCAGACTTGAATTGCGGATGTGGGTAAGATCTCTCCTCAAAAGGATTCAAGTGGATTTCTATTCTATTCTGTCTTATCAAGCAATGTTCCAACAGATAGCAACACTTGGTTGATTGATAGTGGTGCCTCTCGCCACATCACTGGATTTAGAGTACATCTATCTGATTTGGTAGAAAGAGATTCAAGTGTTCAAGTCATAATTGGAGATGATGCATGTTATTATGTGAAAGGTGTTGGAACCTCATCTCTTCACTTAGATTCCGGCATCTCTTTATAGTTGAGTGATGTGCTATTTGTACCAGGCATCAAGCGGAACCTTGTCTCTATCTCAACCTTGGAGGACAAGGGATATCAAGTTGCATTCTCTGAAGGTAAAGTTCTTGCATGGCCAAAGAACTCAAGCGTCAAGATTGCCCAAGTGATTGGTGTTCAGCAAGAGAGTCTCTACAGACTTTCCACTCGTCCATTACAGGCTTTGTTGCATGATTCAACAAGTTCATGTGAGCTTTGGCATAGAAGACTTGCTCACCTTCACTTTAGAGCACTTCCAACCATGGAGAAGATGGTCACTGGCCTTCCTAAACTCAGCCAGGAGCATGAAGGTACTTGCCGAGGATGCGCATTGGGTAAGAATACTAAAGGTCCCTTTCATAGTAGTGAGAGTAGATCCAAATGTATTCTAGATCTTATTCATTATGATTTGTGTGGTCCAATGTTTGTTGCTTCTTTGAGTGGTTTCTTGTATTATGTAATTTTCATTGATGACTACTCTAGAAAGACTTGGATTTATTTCTTAAAGACCAAAGGATCTGAGGAAGTACTTGAGAAATTCAAGGAATTTAAAGCTCAAGTAGAGAACTTGTCCAGGAAGAGGATCAAAGATCTGAGATCTAACAACAGAGGAGAATACATCTCTGGAAGCTTTCGTAACTTTTGTGTTAGGCAGGAATTAAGAGGGAGTTTTGTGTCCCCTACAATCCACAACAAAACAATGTAGCAAAAAGGAAGAACAGATCCATCATAGAAGCAGCTAAAGCCATGATCCATGATCAAGATCTGCAAACCTTCCTTTGGGCCAAGGCATTTAGGACAATGTGTATGTTCAGAATCGGAGCCCTCATCATATTTTGGAGAACATGACTCCTAAAGAAGCTTTCACAGGTGTGAAGCCTGAAGTCAGTCATTTGAGAATATTCGGTTGTCCTGTGTATGTTCATGTGCCTAAAGATAAAAGGACTAAGTTGGAACCATTTGGCAAGAAGGGAATATTTGTGGGCTATAGTGAATCTTCAAAAGCCTACAGGATTTACATTCTAAGTCAGAAACTAATAGAGATCAGCAAGGATGTTACATTTGAAGAGGATGTTGCATTCAAGAGATCTAAGGGCACTCACATGGAGATAGACAATGAAGATCAAGAGTCTCCTC
>VDFB02254019.1:0-41084 GCA_007258455.2 Sequoia sempervirens
ATATTGGCACATCTCGGAGAACTGGCTATTTAGGAAGCATTCGGCATACCTAGTTACAACCAAACTTCATACAAAACCAAGGAAGATGCAAGAAGACTTTATGAAGACCGGATGGATCTTTGCGCAACCAACATCAACAAGACATGGTTGGTGAAGCCAAGGCCTTCTATTAAGAAGATGCCAAAAAATTTGCTCAGGACAGACTTCAAGGAAGATTACAAAGATATTATTTTGCTATTGAACAGAATAATGGACAGCCCCCATGGTGCACCATTCGAGACATGGATGTATTATTTCATTGACGAGATCACTTCAGGCGTCAAGATGTTCAATTGTCACGAATGATCAGTGACAATCTCCATGAGCAACTAATAAATTTAGAAGGACTAAAACTTTTTACATGAGTTCTTATGTTGTCTATCTTTTGGCAAGGACCTATAGATATACAGGATTGATCTGCATAGGCGTGGTGGGCAATGGAGAGAACGAGTTCAAGTCATATGATTGCTATCCCCAGTTGCAACTCTGCGACAAGGCCCATTTCAGAAGAGCACATGATGCCTTCCTAATGTACATTACAAGAATATTACAAGGAGGAACGCATCAAAGGCTAACCCATGAGGCTAAGAGCCTAATCAACAAGTACGGATCCTAGTTCATCCAATTTCCAAGATTCACTTACATAAGAGTTCAGGGATTCATAGGATGTCCTTACCGACTCCCGATCTATCCCACTAACAGGATGGTCTTGCTTGAGGTTCTAAGACAACTGGAAACATACCAAGGCCTCCAGAGAACAAAGTAGAAGGCAGTCGTCACCTTTCTGTTCTTCATTGGGAATATGCAAGAGTCTTGTCCATCAGCACAAGCAGTTGAAGGTGCCAAGTTAGAAATGCAATGGTACCCTTTCACATCTTACCAGTCCAGAGCAGACTTCGATCCTCACCACCACATTGGGGCCGTGAATGGAAGGAAGTACAAGCATAAGGTAGACCTGGAGGACTTTTGGGCCAATGCTACAGATGAATATGATGTTAGAAAAATACTATGGTCCACATTGTCGGTGAACTTGATCAAAACAACTGAGCTCTTCCGTGTGTCGAATCAACTTGAGGACAATGGACAGTATATTCAGCCACGGTTTGATGAGAGTCGGCCACTTCCTCCTGTAAAATGGTCAAAACCTAAGCTTGCAGATTTGACTATCTTGATGAGGCCAGTCGTCAAGTATTCACAATGGTGGGCAGATCAGCAGATCCAAGAGCTGCGGCGGAGGAATGTGACTCTGACTTACAATCTAATGGGCAAAGCGGAATCTTACTCTTCAAATGTTGGTGCATCCCAAGGGGATAAGCCAATCAAGAGCACCAATCCCAGGAAAAGGAAGGAGACAGAGAAGAAGATTGCGGATGAGGAACCTGCCCGAAAGAAGCAAAGATCAGAGCCTCTCCATTCAGCCATGTCTGGGAATATGAATGAGATATTGGACATTGAAGAGTCATTGGGTGACATAAGGACTCCTCCCATTCATATCCCGACAGAGGATGATAAGCCCCCATCTCCCACAAGCACAGAAATATTGGAGTCCAAGAATGAAATGGATGTCCTATATGGTGAATTTCAAGAGGGAATGATTTCCACTCTTAAAGGGATTCAGGATATTCCATGTGTGCAGAATATTCAAGAAGAGGAAGGTATAGAGCAGCCTACTATTCCTGATTGGCTGAAGGAGAGATTGAAGATAAAAGTGCAAACAGACATTCTAGAGGAAGATAATACTGATTTCTTGGCCAGGTTAGAAACAGTTGTTGTAAAGAAGCCCGCCAAAATGTTTTCCACCATCCAGAGGGACGAAGCAAGCCACCGTACAGTACAAATTGTTGTACCAACAGTAGACAAGTCAAAGGAGGATATTGCTCCTCAAGAATACGCCATCACCACTATTAACTTAGGCCCAACCACAAAAGGTCAAGAAGTAGAAGACTTAGACAATTCAGTCACTTCTATCAAGGCAAGGTTGGAAAAGGAAGTGGCAAGAAAAAGAGAATACAAACAAGAAGTTGAACGCCTAAAAGAGTATATAAATTTGGAAGGGCTTGCCTCTTTGCCAACAATGATAGACCAAGCTGAGGCTCCAAACCGAAGAAGTGGTTGTTTTGTGGATGGCTTGGGAAAGCCTCAGGATTGCATCTTTGTTTTCAAGATATTCAAGCCATGAAAAAGGCATAATTGACGGTCAGCATGCATGATTTCACCGCTCCCTGCTATTGCCAAATTCCTCGATGACGGTTCGAGAAACACTATGTGCTACATCCTGAAGCAGAGAGTTTGGAAATTTCTGCAGGACCGTGGGCGATTGCTTTTTTAGGCTTGCCACTTCTTGGGAATGTGGGATGATTTGGACATCCTAGAAGGCAGGTCAACATGAGCCACATACTGTATGGGGGAGATTGTGATGTCCCCATCCTAGTCAGCGCAGCTGGTGACGAGGTTAGCCTATTATTTCGATCCTCGTGAGGTGACAGATGTGTGCAGAGGATCATCCGAGGCAGTTACTCCGTGTTTGGTAGCTCCAGTATTGCAGTTGTTTCAGGTTGGGCCTTCGCAGAATCTTCCAGAGTGGATTTTTAGAAACTTTCTATTTTTAGAAAGTTAGGTCAGGCGGAAGCTGCCATTTTGGGCAGGGCACCTGGTTCAGCTGCTCAGCTCAGAGTTCGATTTGATGGTCAGATGGAGAAATAAGGAGTGTTTTGATGATTATTGAATATTTAATATTTTGACTTTATATTAAAGTCACTTTATTAATATATTTAAATATTAATGATTAAATGATATATTATAAAGTATTTTTAATACTTTATAATAAAGTGATATATTTTGACAAAATGAATAATTATTATTCATTAATGAGATGACATTTAATTATTATTAATTCTCCTAAGTCTAAAAGGTGAATTTGATCATTTTATTAAATGATTATTTAAAAAGAGCTTTGGGTCGAATTTTCAAGAAGGGATATATATTCAGGAAAGACAAAATCGAACCATTATGTTATGTTATTCAACTTTTGTCTTATTTGCTCTGAGCATTGGAGTTTGCAAAACCCTAGGGTTTCAGCAGGCGATTCATTTCTGGAGAACGATACCTCTTCAGAGATTGGCATACTGAGACTATGAAATACCAGTTGAAGATTGCATCTTGGTGACTTCATTCAGAGGTTACAGATTGGGATTATTGAGTTATTCATTCAGAGTTAGCAGAGATTATTCATCAAGCATCTGAGGCGATTTTTCCAGAGTCTTTCTTCAGAGATCTGGCAACTTTATTTGGGCCGTACCATATCCTTTATTGCTGTTGCAGCAGGCCGTACTTTTTTGTACTTGCAGGCCGTACCATTCTTTCCAGAGCACTACGTCTCATGTCTTTAGCTCCTCTCAGTCAAATCAAGTGCGCCTAAGGTTTTCAGAGGTTCAGCATTGTTTCCTGAGATCAGAGACTCATCATTTCTTTCAGCCGTACATCTTCATCATTGCTCCAGGCGGCTGCAAGGAGAACCAGGTTTTTTGAAATAAAATTTATATTTTATTCATATGTCATATCTCTCTATTGTAAATGCTCTGAATCTTCAATAAAATGATGCGCCTATGATATATGATCAAGTTCTAAGCCTATTCTTTGCATTTTCAATTTATTTTGAATTTATAAGCATTTATTTAGTAAAATCGCAGCTTTCTAGTATTTTACAAAAAACCACAAAAACACAGAAAAAAACATAAAACTTGCAAAAACAATACCTTCAGTTAGGGTTTCGGGGTTGAGAACCACCAGGGTTCTTACAGAGGTCAACGCAATAGTGTCTAGATTCATCGAATACACTGCCACTCAGGAGGATAAGGATGTGCCCCCTCAAAGATAGCCCCTCGTGCCACTTGCTCTCCACCCATTGGTTGCTGATTGTTATTCTTGGAAACCCTAGTTAGGGTTGATTTGTTTTATTCTTAGTCGTTGATCTTGGATCGATCTTGGTCATTTATTTCATTTCAAAAACTCTATATAAACGCTCATTCTCTCATTTTCATGGTATGGAGAGAATCTTATGAAATTGTTGCGTATAGCTACTTTGATAATAAAAGCTCATATTGCATGATTTGCTTTGAATCCTTTTGATTGTCAAGTGGTTGGATGGTTACATACCTCCCTTCAACATAGAATAGATTTAAAGTAGAATTTAGAGTAAAGTTAGAATAGAATTTGATTTGAATGCATGTTAGATGAATGAAAGATTGGTAGTGTTCATAATGATGAAATTAGTTCATACCTTTTTCAATTGAATGATTTTCAATTTGATGTGCAAGGTTAGTCTGAACTTTAAAATTGTTAAACTCGAATTCTATTACTTATGTTCATTGTTCGAATTGATGATGGTCTTGAGTAATAGAATATCATTCGTGAATCTCGTTGAAGATTGCACCATCTTTGTCTAGTTGTTGTAGTCATCGTACTTGGCAAAGCAAAGATTGGTTTGAATTTCGCCATCCAGCACTTGTCTCTTGAGTTCATAAGATTAGTTTGGCATTAGTCTAGTCTCTAAGACCCTTATCTCCTTTTATCTTTTTTTTTTAAAAGATTGGCAACAATAGAATTTCACCACTCATCATCCATAGCATTCATAGTCCAAAGTGAAAAGTTGAAAGTAAGTCCCCCTTGAAATACCAGCAAAACACATCAAACCAACTAAGACTATCCTATATGCATCACGAACCTTGGAGCCTACTTTGTGATCACTTGACTTAGCACATTGGAGCCTTTGTTCAAGAGAGAATAGGATATTCTATTGGGTATTTTATTCTAATGTTGGTAGAGGTCATAAAACCCGCATCAACAAGCAGTAGCACCCAAGAGAGGTCACCACTATGCCACTACACAAGAGTGTGTCTTGAAGGCCACCACAATCTGATTCAGTTACCAAAAAACCCTGCACACATCCAGAACTTCTTCCTATCCTATTGATATTCCCAACATTTTCCAATCTTCTACAATTGCTTCATCAGCACTAAATGCCAAATTAACCTTGTCTTTTCTAATCCTATCATATTTCCTTTCCAATTTCAAATTCAATCCAAACTTGTGTTAAAACTGTTTGGTTTAAATCTGAAATTACTACTTTAGAGTTACTTGTAATGAAAAATCAGATTAGTAATAGATTAACACACTTATTAACTACAATAACATATATTAAACATTACATGATGTTTATTATGCCGAAGGCGTTTCCTTATTTGAAATGAGAGGAGCTTCATTTCACCGTGGACGGCCTGCAATGCTGGAGAAACCATGCAAGATGTTTGAAAGCATTTTGACCGTCCAATTCACCGAGGGACTCTGTCACATCACAAGTTGCCCTAATACCCCGATATTTTCAGATTTACTTTCCTTTACTGTGAATAGATTAAAGCAGCAACTTGAGCACCATCAGCCAGGGTCAGCTTAATTAATGAACCCAACTTCTTTTTCAAAGCATCATATGCAAGCGAGGGCTTTGCTTTTGGCTCCGACCTTCATCAACCAGTTTCCTCCCATCATTTGGTGGTTGTGTAAATCGGAATCTTGATATCATTTTAGAACAAAAATGGTGATATTTTTTTGGGTTTTTATTCTGCAAGCGTCACATTGTGATCTCTGAAGGAAATTTAGGTTTGTGTAAATTGGAGTCCAAAGAATTTGAAAAAGAAGATAAACTGCAAACCCTTAAAGAAAACACTTACAAGACTAGAATTAGCTCACCTCTAATCAGTAAGTTCTTCCATTAAATCGTATTTTTTGTGTTCTTTGTTTTTATTCCTTTTGGTCCATATTAAACTCCGCAAACCCTAGGTTTATATGGTTTTCTAAATACTTTCTTTTAAATTTGCAAACCCTAGATTCATCTAGTATTGTGCATCAAGGTTTGAAGTTGTGTAGAAATGGCAGAAGCTGCAAATGGGGGCTCAAAACTCTCAAAATCTTCTAGCAGCGGCTACAATAAACGTAGAAAGCTTCACTAAAAGATTGCAAATTTTGTACGGCCATTGGAAAGAGCATAGGCAAAGCTTCTGGGGTGCCTACAAGGCGATACCGGTTTCCACCCCTCCGTCATCTAAAGATTTGCGTTATTTGAAGTCGTCGGCACTGAATATATGGCTTTTTTAGGGTGCGAGTTCCCAAGACCGTAATGTTGTTCATGGTCAACCAGATACACTGTCTATGCAGCCAAAGAAAAGGCTATACTTTGCTTGAAGTGTTAAAAAAACCCACCAAAAGCTCTTTGGGTATCGATGTGGTGTTACATGTGAAGGCCAGGAACAATGCAGGACTTTCCCAAAATTTAGTTTGTAGTTTAATATTCATTATTTTGATTTTTTCTTTTTGAGCAAAATTAGAATCCAGTTCATAAATTGTGCTTCTTGTGCAAATTTGTAAGATGAGTATTTTGTATTCAATTGCACGTTACTTTAGATTTTTCTCTAGCAGTAAGTAGTTTGCCTAAGCCCTTCTAAATAACTTGGTTACAAAATTCTACTCTGGTTATCCGGAAGAGCTTCAAAAATTAGAAACTATGTTTTTCTTTAAAATTAGCTTATATAATACCAGTACATCTTATTTGTTTTTTAATTAGAAGATTTGCCAACTATCCAATTAAGTTTCTTTTAAAAATATTAATTTTTAATTATTTTTAGTTTGGTATATGTTGGAGGTTCCAGTTGTGGGATGGATTGCGAAAGAGGCTCCAGAAGGACAACTTCTAGAACCAGTGTTGGATTTTCATGAGTTCATACTTTGCATTCCATGCTAATTTTTGCTTCAAAACCTATGTTCATTCTCATAGTAATCAATCTTGTGAATTTTATGTTAGCTACACTCCAAACTAGTGGACCAACTTATTGTTCAGTTGTGCCCCTTGATTTTGTACCATGTAAACTTAGGAGGGTAAGTCGATTTTGGTGTTGATAATATAGGTATCAGCATTCTTAACTTTTGCTTTTGGTCATCTCTTTACAAATCTTTTTCTTCTATCTCCATAATTTCAATGCTATTGCAATCTAAGGAATTAGATAAACTAGTTCCTTGCTTACTTCTTGATTCTTTATACATATTGCATATTTCCAGTCCTACTTTTGATTGGAGAGTAGATTTTTCTTGCAATTGTGATTACTTTTGGCTGTTAATAGCTAGCTAGAATGAACAATGTATTGTCGATTTTGCTGCAAAATGAGATGACTACAAAATTCCCTAGGAAGGGTTGGGTTCCAGTAAATACTTGTTGAGCCATTAACACTCTCAACAACTTTCGGGTGTAGTGGTCAATTCCCACCAATCAAAAGGTTGTAGGACAAATAGTGGCTGCCGAGGACTTCTCTAAGTATCCTTTAGAAAAGCATTCACACTAGAGCCACCAACCACTCAAATTTCTCACAAGCATTTCTATGTGCATGACGGTTAGCTTCTAGGATAGTTTCATTGTCAGGAGCATTGGGTGGATCACTTGGTTTCTTGACAATAGGGGCTCGAGGATAGGTTCAATCTTTTGCTTCTCAGTTTATTCAATGTTTGTCCTAAGGTGTGTTGTTGATTGTTAAATGTTGGAGCCATTTTTGGATACACATATTGTAGTGGTTATGATATTGAGTTTTGGGATGCTTTGCAACAAATTTGTTGCATTTATCAGCACTATAATTTGCAAGATTTGTCTTTAAATTGTCTTGTTAGATTCAAGTTGACTGATATGGTATTGCTTTTGTTCTGCAATCATAGTCTTCTCAACTTCCACTCTTGCTTTGATGAGATTTTCCTTCTCCATTCTTGTGTTGGGATTTAATGTTTTTTTTTTTTTGCTTGTATCATTTTTCCTTTAGGTATACCAATCATGTTGATGTTCTCTCTAGACTCTTTTTTTTTCCTCTAGACTCTTGCTTCAGACAATTGTCATCATTATGATGCACCAACTTTAGAGAGGTCCAACATTGTTTTGCTCTTGCCTCTTTTGTCCATATGTCCATTGGCTCTACCTTTGGATTTGATTGATTGACCCAAGCCATGCCCTCATTCATTGATAGGGGCTACATTGTCTCATTGATTCATTCTGATTGTGGATCAATCTCCTTCAATTGATGGGATCTAAATTGCCCCCTATTGAAGTAATATAAAACCAAAAACTAAATCATTCAACTTTATAGCAGCCATTTTGTTGCGCTTCTTGTATATTTACTCAAACCAACTCCAATTATGCTCATCCCAATACTACTAATATCTACAAGTAGAAAATTAAAATTAAATGAAAGGAAGTAATATAAAAGTCAATGAAAGACAACTGATGAACTGGAGTATCAATGTCTAGACCAAATTGTTTTGGGCAACACTACACATCCTACAACGGTGGGTAAAGATAAAGAAAATTTTGATAAGCAAAATCGGGAAGTCGTGATGCTTATTAAATTGTTGGTCACCAATGATCAGCTGCCTCAGGTGTCGTCTGGAAAATCAGCTAAATAAATTTGGGATCTTCTAAAAGATCTCCATGAGACATCCGACAAGAGTCGTGCATTTTTCTTGAAAAAACATGTTGTTCTCCATCATGATGAATAAGAAGACAACTTTGCAGGCGCACTTGACAAAACTCAAAGACATCCGTGATCAGCTAGAGGCTATTGGTCGGAAAATGGAGGAAGAAGATATGGTAATCATCACTCTGAAAAGTCTACCAAAATCTTATGAGCACTTTATTGAGACACTCAACATTACCTCAGCTAATGTTGATTTGAAGTTTTTAGATCTTTGCACCATAATTCTGCAGCAGGACCGTTGGAAACAACAGTTTGGTAGCGGTGCTAGTTCATCCTCCACAGAGCAAGCATTTCCTACCAAGACATTTCAGAAGAATAAAGGCAAGACTCAACCCTCTCAGCAGACCAGTCAAGCGCAAACTCAAGATTCTTCCAAGAAGAAGAATGTTCAATGTAACTATTGCCACAAGTATGGCCACATGAAGAAAGATTGTCGAAAACGCTTAGCTTCTGAACAAAACAAACAAGGAGAGTCTAAACCTAAAGCCCATGTTGCAGAACACATTGAGCAGGAGTCTACGTTCTGTGCCTTTATGGCCAAGAGTCCCACAAATCCTATTAAATCCTCTACCTAGTACATTGATTCAAGTGCATCTCGACATTTCACTCATCATCGTGATTGGTTCATTGAGTACACGCCATTTAGAGATTTTGTTATCTTTGGAGGCGAGGAGTATACTATTGTCAGAAAGGGCAATGTGCAAATTCATTCTGGAGGGAGAAATTTAATTTTTCTCGATGTATACTTTGTACTTGGCGTGGAGTTGAATTTACTTTCAGTTAGTCAGATCATGACTCACTCTCCTTAGCTAGATATTGTTTTTAGCATGCATACATGCAGCATTGTTGATAGAGAGATCGCACTACAATTGTTCAGGGATTTGAGGATCATGGTCCATATAGACTTGTTGATTCTAGTGATTCTCAAGAGCATGCTATGGCAGCTAGGAGTACTTCCATCAACAACCTCTGGCATCAGCGTTATGGGCACCTAAACATGCAATATTTCTCTTAGCTATCTCGAGATGATTTGGTTGGTGGTCTACTTGCGATTCAGACTCAGAATCATGGAGTATGCGAGGCTTGTCAGGCTAGAAAGCAGCATCAGACTCCATTCTCAGATGGTGACTCATGGTGAGCTTCCCAGGTAATTACAGTTGGTTCACGTTGATTTATGTGGCCCAATGAACACTCCTTCAGTTACTGGTTGCAGGTATTTTCTGTTATTTGTTGATGATTTTAGTGGAAGAATGTGGGTATACTTTCTTAAAAACAAATCAGAGGTGTTTGATATATTTCAGCAATTTAAGGCCTTAGTTGAGAAAGAGTCAGGCTTTCCTATAGTCACTCTTAGGTCTGATAATGGGGGGGAGTTTTGTTCTTCTAACTTCTCCAGTTTATGTGTTGCACATGGCATTAGGCGCCAACTTACCACACCCTACACCCCTCAGCAGAATGGTGTCATTGAACGTAGGAATCCCACCATTACTGAAATGGCTCGTTCTATGTTGGAGCATAGAAATGTTCCTAAGAAATACTGGGCTGAAGCAGTTTATACTACTGTTTGTCTTCTAAACCAATCTCCTACTCATGCGGTTAAGAAGATGACTCCTGAAGAAGCCTGGTTTGGACGCAAGCCTAAGGTCAGCCACTTGAAAGTTTTTGGCTCTACTGCTCATGTGTGGATTCCAAATGCCAAGCGCACTAAGTTAGATTCCAAAAGCCAGAAACTCATGTTCACTGGTTACAATGAGAATCATAAGGCATATAGGCTGATTAATGTAGATACTGCTCGTCTCATCTTCAATCGTGATGTTGTGGTTGATGAAACTATTGGGCCTTTCTTTCCGTCTTCTACTTCTATAAACCCTGAGGATCAGTCTATGCAAGCTTCTAATTTGGGTGTTCGTCTTCCCCTAGCTCCACCTGATGGGAGGGATTTTGCAATTGTGCAGGCACCTCAACAGAATGTTCCACCACCTGCCCCTCCTCAGGACAATCTGGATCCTAATCCAGCTGATTCTATTCCAGCCACACCTAGTGATGTTGCTCCTCCTGTTTCAGATATTGGTACTTCTATTCTTCGGCCTAAATGGTATGCTAAAACCATGAGTGATCTTCGTAATAATGAATCACTTGAGGGTAGAACTGCTCGAAAAAAGAGAAAGCAGCAGAATACTATTAATTTTGCTCTCATGGCCAATCTTCACAGCATCTCTGAGCCTCAAACCTATTATGAGGCTAAAGGCATACCTGAGTGGGAACAGGCTATGGAAGTTGAACACCATAGCCTTCTGAAAAATAACACTTGGGTCCTCTTCGATCTTCCACCTGGGAAGAAGCCCATTGGCTACAAATGGGCGTATAAAGTTAAGTACAAGGCTGACGAAACCCTTGATAAGTACAAGGCTCAATTAGTAGCCAAAGGGTTCTCACAAACAGAGGGCATTGATTACGAGGAGACTTTTGCTCCTACAACCAAAATGAGTACTATTCGGCTTGTCCTTACTGCAGCCCAGCTTGGTTGGAAAGTCCATCAAATGGACATCAAGAGTGCATTTCTCAATGGTGATCTACAGGAAGAAGTCTATATGATACAACCTCCTGGTTTCAAGGTTGTTAGTAAAGAACACTAGGTTTGTAGACTCGTGAAAGCACTCTCTGGCCTTAAACAGGCTCCACAGGCATGGTACATGAAAATTGATAAGTACCTTGTTGATCATGGTTTTCAGAGAAGCCCTTCTGATTCAAATTTGTATGTCAAACAATCTGGTGATGATATTCTTGTGCTTGTTGTCTATGTTGATGACCTTATCATTACTGGCAGCTCAAAACATCTGATTGAGGAGATCAAACACAATCTTAGTCAATCATTTGACATGACAGATTTGGGACTTCTTCATTATTGTCTCGGTGTTGAGGTTTGGCAGACAGTTGATAGCATCTTCATTTCTCAATCCAAGTATGCTCGCAGTCTGCTTGATAAGTTCAGAATGAATGATTGCAAACCTGCATCTACACCTATAGAGAAAGGGCTAAAACTATCAGCAAAATCAAATTTGCCTATGCAAAATGAATCGGCATTCAGGCAACTAGTAGGTAGCCTCATTTATCTCACTGCTACTAGACCTGCCCTCAGTTTTGCAGTGAGCTACATCTCTCGATTCATGACAGCCCCTAAAGCAGAACATTGGGTTGCAGCGAAGCGTGTGCAGCGATATGTGAAAGGCACTTCCGACTTTGGCATTCTGTATGGAAGGTGCAAAGATCCTAAGCTGATTGGCTATACAAACTCAGATTGGGCAGGTTTTGTTGATGACAAAAAGTCTACTTTAGGGTATGTATTCAGTTTGGGTACAGGTGCAGTTACATGGACCAACAAGAAGTAACAAGCAGTGGCTCTTTCCTCAACAGAAGTTGAATATCAGGGAATTGTTAAGCAGCTTGTGAGGCGGTTTGGCTTAGAAGGTTGCTTTCTGACATGCAAATGTCTCAAGCAGGGCCTTCCCCCTTATACTGTGACAATCAAGGGGTGTTGAAACTCGCCAAAAATCCAGTCTTCCATGAAAAGACAAAGCATGTTGAACTTCATTGTCATTTCATCCGCCAACTTGTCAAAGATGGATCAGTGATACTGCAGTATGTTCCTACTAAGGATCAGACTGTTGATATTCTCACCAAGTCTCTGAGCCCAGATAAGTTTGTCAAATTTAGGGGGCATCTTGGTGTAGTTGATAGATTGACCATTAAGGGAGGGTATTAAAATAATGTTTAGATTATTTAATGGTCAATATTGTAAATCCTGTAAACTATTAGTTTAGATTAGATTCTTAGATTCTTTCTATTATTTCCTTCGATAATGTTTCTATTTTAGAAACTCTGGCTTTAGAAACATCTGCTTTGTAATCTCTTTAAGAAGAGCAATTGCCTCTTTGTTTTAATACATCGAAGATTTCATTCAATCATTGTTTCAGATTTTTTCTTCTTTTCAGTCACCGTATTTTGATTTTCCATTTGTTTTGCCTTGCAATAATTTTGAACAGTGACTGCAATCTTCTCCATTTTGCTAATGCTAGGGAAATTTCACAACTTAAAATTACTACTATTTTTCCTTTTTCTGTCATGGACTTAATGTGATATTCTAGCCAAGGAAAAGACCAATCAAGTTCTTGAAGAAGAAGAGGCTAACATTATTGATAGTACCCTCCTTTGTGGATTCATGACGGATTATGGAAGTGTTGTGAATATCAAGATCCCACTTCTTTGTGCAAAGCCAATTTTATATTTGAGTAAAAGGATCTAGGTGTCCTTTGCTACAGGTTATACCCTCTTTACCTACACAATCAAATGTTAAATCAGATGTTATTTCTGAGTCTTTCATTAAATATTTTATCTTCTTATAGATGTAACATCTCATTCACATCTACTTGAAGTACTGGAAGTACTGTAACATCTCATTCACATCTGCTTGAAGTACTGGAAGTACTGCAACATCTCATTCACATCATATTGTGTTCTTTTAGCTGCTCTAGAGAAAGACAAGTTGATTTACGATCAAATAAATATAAATCTGTTAGATTCTGAGATTTTTATGACTCAAAACTACATCGCCAAATGGAGTGATGTAGATATTCAAACCATCTGTATGAGAAAATGTCAAGAAAGCATGTGATGGCATGGAATGCAATGCTTACTGGACAAGCCATTGAAGCTGTATTTCTCTTTACTCAAATGCAACTGTCAGATGCAATGTTGATGTTGCAGCATCGGGCATCATTTCCAGCCACGACTTGAGATAATAAATTTCATATAGCTTTTCGGCTATTCAATTTATTGAGACCAATATGAAAGTGAAGAGGCGCTTCACTTGAGAAACAATTTAATATTTAATTATTGATAAATAATTACTTGAGGCTGACTTTGTTTATCCGCCACCTTTGGAGACATATCATTTCATATTGAAAGGCCGACATGATGTTTTGAAGGGACGCGATCTCTCTCCCTCCCTTGTATTTATATGAGTTGATGTTTGTTCATTCGATCATTCATTGCATCACATTCATTCATTACATATATTCCTTCATAGTGCGATTCATAAGAGAAGTGTGAATTCAATCAAGTGCAGATCGAAGTCTCAAGAAGGCCGAAGTATTATGTTTTTGAAGGGCGATATTGTCATCAAGATATTGCATTGAGTTGGTGCTTTTGTTTGGCCTTGTGATTGGCCTCTTTGTAAAGAACTTTGTTGCTTCATATTCAATATATAAGTGATATATTGTTGCTGGGTTTTTCTCCCTCAAGTGGAGGGTTTTCCCAGGGTATATGTTGTGTCTATTTGTTTGAATTTGAACTAAAATCTGCTTATTTATATCTGATCCTAAAACTAACATGGTATCAGAGCGGGTTTAAGAAAGATCGTGATCAAATTTATATAAGCAGCGCTATCATCCACTCTTGTTCTCATCTTCTTGCATCTATCTTATCTTCAAAATGGTGAACGGGCTCAAGATTGAAGATAGACTTGAAGGTGCTTCCAATTTCACCTCTTGGAAGTTTAGAGTAATGCTTGCATTGGAAGAAAATGAGATCGCTAAGTTCGTGGAGAGTGAAATTCCCGAACCTTCCGATGAGAATGAGAAGTCTCAATGGAAGAAGAATTGCACTAAGGCGAAGAAAATTTTGGTAGACTCAGTGAAGGACCACCTTGTGCCCGTCATCTCCAAGTTAAAGACAACAAGAGAAATGTTCAAGACCTTGGAGGAAATGTATCAGATCAATAATACAAGCAGAGCTCTTGCGTTGAGGCAACAGCTTCATCATGTCAAAATGGCGAGAGGAGATTTTGTCATCTCCTTCTTCATGAAGATCACTGAATTGAGAGATCAGCTTTCTACCATTGGGCATATGGTTGATGATAAGGATTTGGTTATGTTGGCGCTTAATGGTCTTCCTCAATCTTGGGAGCCATTTATCCAAGGTATTAGTGGGAGATCAAAACTACCTAAGTTTGATCGCTTAAGGGCAGACTGCATCCAAGAAGAATCAAGATTAGCAACAAGAGGCAATGGGCAAAGTCTTACAAATGAAGACATTCATGTACTTGCCACTCAATCTTCAAAGAAGAAAGGAAGAGAAGGAAAGAAAGGCAACTTCAAAAGGAATAGAGATAAAAGATCAGATGGTGCCCCTGCATCTAAGAAGAAGAAGGACCTCTCCCACATACAATGCTTCAAATGTGACAAGTTTGGTCACTATGCAAAAGATTGTCCAACTAGACCTAAGCAACAGACTTGAATTGCGGATGTGGGTAAGATCTCTCCTCAAAAGGATTCAAGTGGATTTCTATTCTATTCTGTCTTATCAAGCAATATTCCAACAGATAGCAACACTTGGTTGATTGATAGTGGTGCCTCTCGCCACATCACTGGATTTAGAGAACATCTATCTGATTTGGTAGAGAGAGATTCAAGTGTTCAAGTCATAATTGGAGATGATGCATGTTATTATGTGAAAGGTGTTGGAACCTCATCTCTTCACTTAGATTCCGGCATCTCTTTATAGTTGAGTGATGTGCTATTTGTACCAGGCATCAAGCGGAACCTTGTCTCTATCTCAACCTTGGAGGACAAGGGATATCAAGTTGCATTCTCTGAAGGTAAAGTTCTTGCATGGCCAAAGAACTCAAGCGTCAAGATTGCCCAAGTGATTGGTGTTCAGCAAGAGAGTCTCTACAGACTTTCCACTCGTCCATTACAGGCTTTGTTGCATGATTCAACAAGTTCATGTGAGCTTTGGCATAGAAGACTTGCTCACCTTCACTTTAGAGCACTTCCAACCATGGAGAAGATGGTCACTGGCCTTCCTAAACTCAGCCAGGAGCATGAAGGTACTTGCCGAGGATGCGCATTGGGTAAGAATACTAAAGGTCCCTTTCATAGTAGTGAGAGTAGATCCAAATGTATTCTAGATCTTATTCATTATGATTTGTGTGGTCCAATGTTTGTTGCTTCTTTGAGTGGTTTCTTGTATTATGTAATTTTCATTGATGACTACTCTAGAAAGACTTGGATTTATTTCTTAAAGACCAAAGGATCTGAGGAAGTACTTGAGAAATTCAAGGAATTTAAAGCTCAAGTAGAGAACTTGTCCAGGAAGAGGATCAAAGATCTGAGATCTAACAACAGAGGAGAATACATCTCTGGAAGCTTTCGTAACTTTTGTGTTAGGCAGGAATTAAGAGGGAGTTTTGTGTCCCCTACAATCCACAACAAAACAATGTAGCAAAAGGAAGAACAGATCCATCATAGAAGCAGCTAAAGCCATGATCCATGATCAAGATCTGCAAACCTTCCTTTGGGCCAAGGCATTTAGGACAGTGTGTATGTTCAGAATCGGAGCCCTCATCATATTTTGGAGAACATGACTCCTAAAGAAGCTTTCACAGGTGTGAAGCCTGAAGTCAGTCATTTGAGAATATTCGGTTGTCCTGTGTATGTTCATGTGCCTAAAGATAAAAGGACTAAGTTGGAACCATTTGGCAAGAAGGGAATATTTGTGGGCTATAGTGAATCTTCAAAAGCCTACAGGATTTACATTCTAAGTCAGAAACTAATAGAGATCAGCAAGGATGTTACATTTGAAGAGGATGTTGCATTCAAGAGATCTAAGGGCACTCACATGGAGATAGACAATGAAGATCAAGAGTCTCCTCAGGACATGGAAGTTGACCATACTCTTGAGATTCAGAGGGAGGCTATTGAACCTAAAGAAGATGATGATCCAGTTGAGCCTTTGGAACCAACTGATGGGCCAAGAGACATTGTGATTGGTCAAAAGAGACCTCTTTGGGCTAGGCAAACAATGCATAAGGCAGAAAAGTTTGCAGCCCCTAGAGGAACATTCAGAGAAAGCAAAAGACCTCAAAAGTTTTCAAGCTATGTTGCATTGATGAGTAAAATTATTGAGCCTTCCAGTGTTGAGGAAGCTACAAGTCAGCAAGTATGGAGAGATGCTATGGCTAAAGAGTATCAATCTATCCTCAAGAACGATGTTTGGGATATAGTACCTAGACCAGAAGGAAAATTTGTTGTATCTTCTAAGTGGCTTTTCAAGATCAAGCATGCGGCTGATGGAAGCATTGAGAAGTACAAGGCTAGATTTGTGGCTAGGGGGTTCTCTCAGAAAGAGGGAATAAACTATGAGGAAACATTTGCTCCAGTTGCTCGTTATACCTCCATCAAGACTATCATTGCTATTGCAACGGCTAAAGGATGGAAGTTACATCAGATGGACGTGAAGACAGCATTTCTAAATGGTGTAACTGAAGAAGAGGTATACATTGAGCAACCTAATGGATTTGAGGTTCATGGGAAGGAGTCTCATGTTTGCAGATTGAAGAAGGCTTTGTATGGTCTTAAACAAGCTCCTCGTGCTTGGTATGAGAGAATTGATCGATACCTATTGAGCTTGGGCTTCTCCAAGAATGATGTTAATTCAAACCTGTACTTCAAGATAATTAATGGTGAGGCATTGATCTTGGTTTTCTATGTTGATGATCTATTTCTTACAGGAGAACACCTCATTATCAAATGCAAGGAGTTAGCTTCTGAATTTGAGATGAAGGATCTTAGATACATGCATTACTTCCTTGGTTTAGAAGTATGGCAGAGGCCTAATGAGATCATTTTGAGTCAAGGGAAGTATACAATAGACATCTTGAAGAGATTTGGTATGATGGATTGCAAGTCCATGTCTATGCCGATGGAGACCAATTTACAGAAGTTAAAAGAGGCTGCAACTAGTTCAAATCTGGTGGATCCTACTATGTACTGGCAGTTGATTGGATCGTTGTTGTATCTAGTCAATACTAGACCAGATATTTGCTATACAGTGAGTGCACTTAGTCAGTTCATGTGTGAACCAAGGCAAATACACCTAGTTGCAGCAAAGCATATCCTGAGATACTTGAGTGGCACAGTTGGGTATGGCTTGAGATATTCTTTTGGTGTGGACTTGAAGCTGCATGGATATTATGATTCTAATTGGGCAGGGTGTGTTACTGATCAAAAGAGCACCTCTGGATGTTGTTTCAGTTTGGGGTCTGCGATGATCTCCTGGTGTAGCAGGAAGCAGTCTTCAGTGGCACTGAGCACCGCAGAGGCCGAGTTTATTGCAGCTCGTGTGGCAACTCAAGAAGCAGTGTGGCTTTAGAAGCTCCTTGCAGGATTGTTTGGACAATCATTGGAGCCAACTATTATTCATTGTGATAATCAAAGTTGTGTGAAGCTTTCTGTCAATCCCGTGTTTCATGACAGAATAAAACATGTTCAAATCAAATACCACTATATCAGAGATATGGTATTGAGGAAAGCTATCTAGTTGAAGTACATCAGCACTGATGAGCAGACGGTTGATATTCTCACCAAGCCTCTCTCCAAAGTAAAGTTTGTGTACTTTCGAGACAAGCTTGGAATTGTGGAGAATGAAGCCCTAGCTGAGAGGGAGACTCAGCATCAGTGATCTTCTGTGATTTGCCTTAATGCATTTTTCTCTGTGAGAGAAATTTGAGGTGCAAGCCCTTGTCTAATGCATTTTTCTCTGTGAGAGAAATTTGAGTTGTAAGCCCTTATTTAATGCATCTTTCTTTGTGAGAGAAATTTGAGGTGAAAGCCCTTGTTTCCACCCTTTGGGAGTAGCCATGGTGGACGTCATGATGAGATGACGACATCACGTTTAGTGATTCCGTGATGGGCACTTGTGCACATATGCTTTATCATACATGGGAGTAGCCATGATGGTTGATATCACGTTGAGTGACTCCGTGATGAGCTCTTTCCACATATGGGTGCAGCCAATGTGGATGTCATGACATTGGACAGCTGGAAGTATTCCTCCCTAGCTGAGAGGAAGTGTTGATGCTGCAACATAGGGCATCACTTCCAGCCAGGACTTGAGATAGTAAATTTCATATAGCCTTTTGGCTATTCAACTTATTGAGACCAATATGAAAGTGAAGAGGCGCTTCACTTGAGAAACAATTTAATATTTAATTATTGATAAATAATTACTTGAGGCCAACTTTGTTTATCCGCCACCTTTGGACACATATCATTTCATATTGAAAGGCCGACATGATGTTTTGAAGAGATGCGATCTCTCTCCCTCCCTTGTATTTATATGAGTTGTTGTTTGTTCATTCGATCATTCATTGTATCACATTCATTCATTACATATATTCCTTCATAGTGCAATTCATAAGAGGAGTGCGAATTCAGTCAAGTGCAGATCGAAGTCTCAAGAAGGTGTTCTTGAAGGGCGATATTGTCATCAAGATATTGCATTGAGTTGGTGCTTTTGTTTGGCCTTGTGATCGGCCTCTTTGTAAAGAACTTTGTTGCTTCATATTCAATATATAAGTGATATATTGTTGCTGGGTTTTTCTCCCTCAAGTGGGAGGGTTTTCCCAAGGTATATGTTGTGTCTATTTGTTTGAATTTGAATTAAAATCTGCTTATTTATATTTGATCCTAAAACTAACATGCAATACCCATTGTAATATGGCGTTTACTAAATGAACTCAAATCTCTAGACGTTGATTTTAATGAAAGACTGCAGAGGGCTCTTTAGCATGATCAGTGCGAGCATAATCAATAACAATTCCAGTACAGGAAGCAACAATCTCTGTCAGACAAAGTAGCCGGATACGCCCCTGCCCCTCCCCGGGAACGCATATCCCCATATCCGATACGAATACTTGTGCGATATGCCATGGATACACGTTGGATACCGTACCCACACATGCCCAAAAAACCTTGATTTTCCAGCATGCCGGATACTTTGTGATTTGATTTTCAAAAAAGCTGATGTTAATCTTCCAAAATATTATCTTAAAAAACTTCAATCATGCAATTTTTTGTTTTGTTTTGCATAAATAAAACCTATACCAAATGAGGAAGACAAATGAAATGTTTTTCTATTTCAGCAACCCATTTTTCTAAGTCTTCTTCCAATACAACTCTACTATTTTTTTGGTGTTTTAATTTTTACAAATTTAAAGAAGTTAATTGTTTATAATTTTATATTTATATTATATTGTTTAAATGTTAGAGATTTTTAAAAAAATGAAACTTATTCTTAAAATATAAATAAAATTTATTAATATATATTTAATTATTTATTCTTTAATAAATTATTAATATTTAAATTTTAATATTATTTTAATTTATATTTTCTTATTTGCTTTTAAAGTAATGAAAATCTCCTCTAATAACTTAAAAAATATGTGTATGTTTTTTTTATGAATGTCGTATCCAGCCGTATCCATAGTGGGGGTCTTAAAAAATGGCCGTATCCGTATCCAATACCATATCCGTATCTATATCTGTATCCATGTCCATGCAACTTTGTTGTCAGACATTTTATCAAACCATGGGATGTGTTCCATCATATTGTGTTCTTTTAGGTGCACAAAAAAAGGCAAGTTGAATCACGATCAGATAAATATAAATCTATTAGATTCCAAGATTTTTATGAGTCAAAACTACATCGCCAAATGTGGTGATGTAGTTATTCAAACCATCTGTATGAGAAAATGTCAAGAAAGCATGTGATAGCATGGAATGCAATGCTTGCTGGACATGCTAAAAATGGACAAGCCAGTGAAGCTGTATTTCTCTTTACTCAAATGCAACTGTCAGATGTAATACCCATTGTGATATGGCGTTTACTAAATGAACTGTCAAAGTGGAATATCTTTTATTTTTATTTTCCCATTACATGATTTTTAGTACATTTGACAGTTTTCACATATACAAAACTACAATATCATTGCACAAATTATATTGAAATTTTGAAAGTGGTAAAATCACTGTAACAAATTGTAAAATATCAGATGTCAACCTCTTCTAAAAAAATTGAAAGAACACAAGCTTTAGACAAATGTAGCTTGACTTGGGTATGCTTTGCAGAACTAAACCTCCAACAAGATTATATAGAGCATTCTTGAAATTATTTAAATTGCCATGACAACTTGTATGGTTTAATATTAATAAGTGATTACAAAATTTAGTTTCATTTCTCTCGAACAATATCTGATCAATAGAACAAGGATGCCAATTTGTATGATTTAATATTAATAACTGATTACAAAATTTAGTTTCATTTCTCTCGAACAATATCTGATCGGTAGAACAAGGATGCCAATGTCGGCTATTAGCTGCTTCTTGGAAATATTCAAGTCTGTTTTTGTCTAAAATCAGCTCTAAAAAGGTAAATTAGATTAGTTAGAAGTTAAATTTGAGTGACAAACAATTATGTTCTTTTCCATTTTTTAGGCCAAGGATTTTCATTAGGTAGGAGACTCAGTCAATGATGCTCTGAATAGTTTTTCAAAGGCAAAATTTAGTTTTTTCCTGGTCTAGCCCATAGCCTTTTAGAAGTCCCATAGCCTTTTAGAAGTCAAAGCTCGCTGTCATTTATCTTCTATATATGGATTTTATCTATGAATCAATGGATAGGAAACTACAATAGAAAGCCCCAATTTATATTGAAAATGCAATTAAAATTTATTCTGTACAGAATCCAACATGTAGTAACCTAAGTAGAAAATGGCTCTTAAAATAGTGAATTTAGTTAAAATTGGGTGGATATGGGTTGAATAGATTGTTGCAAATTGTAGACTCTAAATGACTGTACAATGATGAGAGTGCAACAATCGGATTATTTCTAATGATAATTTGAATCATTACCCTTTTGATAATTGAAATAATCCCCTAATAATTTTTTCCAAATTTTAGCATCAACAACTTCAACAAGCACCCGTTAGCGTTAGCATAAACTAAACAGCTGCTGAAAGTAACCCTACACCAAGAGTGTTCACTCAATCCCAAGGTGGGAGAGGTGATATCACATGGCGTCAGGGATCATTAGTCTCAAATGAAATGAAGTACAATGCTGGAAAGTAAAGTATGCAACTCGACCACTTATTTAGCGGGAGTAGATTGACAGCTCAGCCGATCAGCATTATGATGATTACAAAGTGCAAGGAAAGTAAAGAGTGGGCGGCTTGTCAACCCCTTCCGCTTATTCAGCGAGCAATACAGTAAAGAAATGTTGAAAGTAAAGACAGCAAGGCCTATCTCTTCCACAATCATGGGAATTACAATAGAAAATGCAGAAATATAAAAGAGCTGATCAGTACTACTGAAACAGCTTTACAATTTGAACAAAATCTGCAAGTTGTCAATATTCAAAGCTGCACAAGAAGTTGCAAATATTATTATTTGATCTCCAAGCATCAAGGACTCCCCAACTATGAAAAACCACTCCAAAATCTCCAACTTCTACAAACTGAAATGTCAGACCAGCAAACTGAAAACTACAAACCAGCAACTATGAAACTCACTAAAATGCACATAACTCCTTCAAAACTACTCCAAATGACATGAAACCAAATGCAATGCACTCCAAGGAAGATGGCGACCAAGATAGGACTGAGAAACTGCAACAAACTGATGCTATTTATTTTTTCTAAAGATTTCAAAGACTTCCCAGGCAAAACACAACCTAGTAAAAGAGGCGACCAGCTTGATAAAATCCTATACTTCTCCAAAAATTCCCAAAACTTGCACAAAGGGGCGCCCAAAGCCAAGGAAGAGATATGACAAATGCCCAAAACCAAACAAAATTCGCCCAACGAGCTATGAGTAAAAATCTACTTCAGCTTCACCCAAACCAGCAACCTATAAACTGACAAAACACACCAAAAGACATCAAAAAACATCATAAGACTCCATTACAATAAGCTCATCTGCTCTTTAGTATAAAGAACAGCCTCTAACTTAGCTAGTTGCTATCTTTCAAGCAAAAAACCAAGTCCAAGCTAGGAAGTATGCCTTCCTCGAAGCAAACCACTCACCATTTCAGCAGCATAACATTATAATTTCTTCATGGATGAGAAATGAAAGAGCAAGTGCCTCCTTTTATAGACTTTGAGAAGATCCTCCAGAAGCTTCTAGAAAGTGCACCCAAATCCTGGAGGTTATTTGAATTTGAATTGACTTTATTTCCCTCCTTCATGGTGGCATCCAACTTAAAGGAGACATAAAATTTGATAATAAAATATTATCTTCCTTAAAGGTGGCGTCCAACTCCTCTTAAGAAATTTTTGACTTTAGAATTATTAAAATAACCCCAAATGAGGCGTCCACCCTCAAGTCCCCTTTTCAAAAACAACATGAAGTTATGTCTCTAGGCCAAGGGGTCATAAAGTGAAAATATAACCTTTATAACTTAAATAACTTATTTCTCCAAAAATTGCACCTCAAAGCCAAAATCAACATTACTCACTGCACTGCCTGAAGTGGAAAGCTCACTGTGCTACTGCCAACGAGACCATTGCTAAAAATAGAATTTACTAAAAATAGTAAATTCTGAAAAGTTGCCTAAATGCCCTGCAAGTCATATCATTGTGAAGCTCTTTGAAAACCCAAAAAGAATCCGCAATCCAAAATCCAAAACTCCAAATGTAAGCCTTAGAAAAATGCAAAAACATCCTCCTAGATGATAGGAAACCCTAATTTCAACTTCCAACTAGCCTACAGGCCTCCGGGATAGGCTAACGGCCATCTACACTGATCACTACTAAGAAGGGCACATTACAATAATGGAGCCTAATTATCTCCCTAATTCAAAGGTTTTGTTTCAATTGTGTCTCAATCCTTGTAAGTATGCATAATTGCTAAATGATCTACCATTAGATATCATGTATTACACTAATGTATGCAAAAAAAATGGACCAATTTTTTCCAATTTTTTCCATAATTAACCCTCCACACCTCTTTGGCATACCCATTGCACACCAAGGTGCAATTGCTAGTTTTAATCTACATTTTGGTGAACCTAATATGAACCCATCCTTGCACACAAAAAATTTTCTTCTTTAAACCACAAAACAAACACTCTCTTTTACTGCCCTTCATTTATGCTTTCCAAATCGCTCAAATGGCATGTTCTCCTTTAATGACTATTCTTCTCTCTTTGGTTCAATTCTTCAACCATGACTGCATTTTCATCCTTTCTCAACATCCTCATTACTTTTTCCCATAAGGTTTATGATGTTGATACTTCCATTCATGCATACAATGGTCACATAGTCCCCACCACATCTCTCTACTCTCTAGATTTCTATGGATACTCATGAACTTCATCCTCATCCATTCTTCTTGTTACCATTTCTCCAAAAGGCTCCTATACTCCTCTTGATAACTTATCTTTTGATGCCTTTACTAAGTCCTCCCACAACGAAGACAAGGTTCATGTTACTTATATATCTTTACCATGAAACTCCCTTACCTCCTTGTGACATCATACCACCTTTTATTCTTACCCCTCTCTTGAACACTCTCGTAAGTTGCACATCAATAATCATACTAATGATGTCAATTATGAGACCATCATAAACCATTTCTAATTGTAATGTCCCCATTTCTACGTCATACTATTTTGTGAGCGTTGGCCAGTTTTTGGGATTTCCCGAGAGTTTCCTAATGAGTTGGGAGAGTTCCAACATTCTTGGAGAGCTCAATTTAGGGTTTTCTTGGCATCCAGTGGCAGTGTGGAGTTCAATTGGCTTTCAGGTTTGCAGTGATGCTCTTTGTAGCGTTTTGGGCCTTCTTGGTTGTTCTCCATAGTTCTTGGAGAACAGTGTTATTTTTAGTAAGTGCCCGTTTTGGCACCCGACATCATTCTTCAACATCAGCTTCTTGTTGGCGTGAACAGTTTCGATTTTTAGTGCCTTGGTGGTGCTTTCCGCAAAATGGTTTTGATTATTTAAATTATTACACTAAAGTTATAAAGTTAACATTATAATATTTACTTTAGTATTTTAATTTAATAAAGTTATTTTATGTCCCCTCTAGTGGACGCCTAGGGGAAAAGACATAAATTTATTTTTTTTAAAGCAAAAAAGCATTTTTTCGGAAAAAAGCAAAAAGTGTTTTTTTCGAAAAAGCAACAAAAAAGCTATAAAAGGAGGTGTGGGGCTCTCATTTGCATTATTCAAGTTTGCCCACATAACAGGATGTTACTGAAGTGAATAGATAAGTTCTTCCAAGGATTGATCAAGGACGAAAACCCTAGCTGGTAGAATGATTTCATGTAGGAATCACATTGGTATTTCATGGAGTTTTGGGTTTCTAGGGTTTCAAAATAATGAAAATATTTAAGGTATTTTGATGTGCATATTTTGGAGTTTTTGGTAATAATTTCTTTAGAGTGTTTTGGAGTGTTTTTGGTAGTGATTGCAGGAGCTTTCAAACCTGGCCATACCACTTGCTAGAACAAGTCATACATCTCATATTGGACACCTAGGTCAAAGGAAGGGCTTTAGGGTTTTGGGTATTTCACCAACTGATTTCTTATTGCTGGGAGCCCCCTTTCAGGTGTCTTTCAGTACTTAACAGCTCATATTATTGGCCGTGCAGGTGTATGCAGTGTTTCCAGGTGATTTGCTGTCTTCCTGGGTTATTATCATGGCTGTTATTCATCTCCAAGGAGGCGCCAGAGTTGAATGAAGAGTTTCCAAGGGTTATAAATCAAAAGGAATGCTCAGAAAATTTATATGACTTATTTCCTAATCGCCCCTGTGACTGTCCACATGCCTGGAGGTCAAAACAGCAGGTTGTTTGGGTCTGAGAAGCTTAAATAATGGTTGTGAACTCTGTTGTACTGAATATCTGGGCATATCTAAGAAGGGTTTAATACTGGAGAAAAGGTTATATAGAGTATTTAAGGCTGCTATGTTCCTTGGCATGAATGCTGATAGAGTTTTTGGAAACCTGTGTTGACTTCTGATACTCAAATGACTGCAGCAGCAAGATTGTAACATCTCCAAATGTCAAAATCATAGGAGGTCTGTTATACAGTTTGCAGGTCTAGGCAATTTCTGAGGTGTTAAATGGCATTTGAAGTATCTTTGAACCCCATTGCTGCATCTGGGAAGTTTATTTGAAGAGCTGGTGATTAGAACCGCTATTGCTGCTGACTGATTGCACTCAGAAAATCAACTGCAGCAAGGTCTGTTATGGTTTAAAATGACTGTCCTATGAGGTATTTACATTTTATATTTGTTGTGTGATAATTGATGACTCGTAGTATCTACCTAGTGGAGTTTGAAGACTCAAGTTCTGTAACAGCAGTGTGTTTATTGAATTAAAATCATCTTTGCCAAATTGCCACAGCTGATTTCTTGAAAATGAAAATCCTACAATGTCATATTTTGTCAATCTGTACGTTACATTTTTACTTTGAGTTATTGCTATGATATCTATTGGTGAAATTTTTCAAAAAAAATATAAGGGGTGTTCTTCCACTAATTTATCCCATTGGATGAATTTCAAAATGATGACTCGAACATCATTTCTTCTACCAATGACTCTTCTAATCCAAATCCCAAGTGGTCGAGGGACAATCCAATCTTAGTGAAAGACAAGACTATTTTTTATGCATTAGAAAACAAGAAATAAAGTAATCCAATACACATCCAAAAAAGAGTAGTTTTAGAAAATATTTGCTACTTTTATTCAAACAAAAATGAATAGGGTACAACTGGTTCTTACAAATAACAAGGCTAGGAATTAGAATTCCTATGACTAGAAAGTGAACACATCAAACTAGTTTGCCTTAGTCTTTTCAACTATTTGACCTTCAACAAGAAGGATCAATTGTATATATATACAATATGATACAAAACAAAATGAGTAGATGGAACAGTCTGTGTCCCAAACTAGTTGACTTTATTGCCTAGTGGTTGAGCTTCCCTAACAATTAACGTTCCAATCCCACGATCTGAAGATCACTATGTGGATGCCACGTGTGGACTACTCCCTATACAATGTTTACCAAGTAGCACACAAAGGTGTATTGAGTTCTACGTGATAGTGTCTAATGATGTAGAGACTTGCACAAGGCATGTGTGACACCGTAGAAGCTCTCACACTAGCACAAAGTGAAATTAAAGTGTGCACAATAGCACAATGTTGTTGAGTCGCTCACAAGTTTCCTTAAGACTAGTGTGGTTGTGCTCTAATTATTCACCCTTTCTTGAGAAGCAATGACCCATTGTGTCTTTGATGAGCTGTGGAAAATGAGCACATTGTTGATGAAGATTGTAAAACTTTGGTCGATCTACATACTACCTTGCCTTAACCACTCTAAAGAACAATGTGAATCTTGGTAGATGAGTGTTGTGGTCATCTGTATGATCTCATCTTGATCAGCCCTTTGCAGTTGCTCAAGATCCAAATCTAAAGGATGTTGAGTTGATGTTGGCTCAAGAAGAGGATGAAAGTGTGGCTTGAAGAGTGCCACATTGAATACTTGATACAAGCCCACATACTGTGGAAGATTGAGGACAAAAACATTGTCACCAATTGCACACAAGATAATGTATGGACCATAGCACAGAGGTTTCATCTTCTAGTGTGGACCATTGATGCGTTCCTTTTTAAATGCAACCAATCTTTCTCACCAACATGGAATGAATGAGGTGTGCAGCCAATGTCATGGCAATCTTTATACTTTTGTTGTTGGCACAAGATAATCTAATGTACAAGTTGGTGAACACTCTAAATGTGCTGCAAAAATTTCTGCACTCTGTCCGCTTCTCATTTCTCTAAGCACAACTCCACTTGTGGTTGTGTGCACTACAATGTGTCCAATGGTGCTGCAAGTCGAAACCCAAGACATGTTTGTAAAGGATTATGCCTCGTAGAACTATGTACAGCTTTGTTTGTAGAAAATAATCTTAGTGAAAGATGGGATTATAGATTATGCACAAGAAACAAGAAGTAAAGTAATCCAATACGCAATCAAAAAGAAGCAGAAGACTTTTAGCAAATATGTGCTACTTTTATTCAAACATAAATGAATAGGTTACAATTGAAAGTTACAAATGGCAAGACTAGGAATGAGAATTATTGTTGTAAGAGACCAGGTGTCTCTCAACCCGATCACTGGCCAATAATACTGAAGTTTTGTTTGTTTTTCTGTATTTTGATTTTTTGGTGTTTTTGCAATAAAAGGGCAAATTGCGATTTTGCAAAGAAATGACTGGAAAAATAATATAAAATACTAGATGCATAAAAGCTACATAATATAGATCAAATCTCGATGCCAGATAGTTTATTAATCTTCCCAGATGATTACACTGCAATATTTAAACATTCAGACAAAAAAGCAAGCTATTTATTGAAAACCTGGATAAGCTTGCAGGCGCCAAAAAGAGAGACTGAAATAGTACGGATGAAAGAAATGATGCAATCTCCCACCTCGAAACTGATGAAATGGCTCCAGAAACCCTAGGCGTCCAACTTGCAGAAGACAGAAGATGAGAAAGCCAAGCGATTTGCTCTGGGAAAGAAGTACGGCCCTTGCTGCAGCAAGGTACGGCCTGTACCAGCAATAAAGAATTTTGTACTTTCCTTGGGAAGTGTGCCAAGCCACTGGAAATGGATCTCTGGAAGTCGCCTCAAGTAACTGATGAATAATCTCCTTCAAAACCCTTCCTGAATCGATTCAATAAGCCCAACTGTAACTCCTGAATGAAGTCACCCTGTTGACAATCTTCAACTGGTATTTCACAGTCTCAGAATAATAGGCTAACCTCTGACACAACGGTACTGCCTAGGAAGGGGACATTACAATTGTGTCCATAAAGGATGAACACATCAAACTGGTTTGCTTTAGTCTTTGCAATTATCCAACCTTCAACACGAAGGACAAAATGTATACAGAGAATACGATTACAAATTAGAATGAGAATGAAACAATTTTGTCCCAAACCATTGGACCTACCAATTGCTTGACAATTGAGCTTCCTTGATGATTGCCATTTCACTCCCGCAATTTGAAGATCGCTAAGTGGATGTCACATATATAGGATTTTGACTATGCAATATCCCCCAAGCAACAAGCAAAGATGTCTTGAGTTATGTACAGTAGTGCATGATGATGTTGAGACTTGCTGTGATGAGCCCTGCTGGCTCTCAGCTCAAAAACCCTTATTTTCTTAAGTCTTTAGATGTTTTTTAGTTTTTTAGAGAATTCTTAATAGACAGAAGAGAAGGGGCGTAGCATATTTTTGCTTGTAATTTGAAATATAAAGCAAAAACTCACAAAATGGAAATGCAGAAGCTGTTATTATACTGAAACAATTAGATTATGCATAACAGACATACCCGAAAGTCTCCAGTTATTTTATATAAAGAAGTTGCCAGATCTACAGCTGGAATTGATGAAATCAAGCCTGAAGGCACGCCATGACTCCAAAACTCATTTCTCCTGCTCAGAAACTAGACACAATGTGCAAGAAACACTGGACGCCAATGATAAAGCTCAGAAACCAGCAAAGAGGAAGGCGTTTCTTCTTATTACTTCACATGCCTCTTTCAAGGCACAATTCCCAATGAATGTCGTACGGCCAAGAAAAGGAGAGGTAGAATCCCTGATGGAAATCTCTGAAGCTGTGGAAGGATGCGCCACCAGAAGGAAACCCTCAGTTATTTCAATCAACAAACAAACTCAGTAAAACAATCTCTGTAGAATCTGTAGAACCTCTGGCTGAAGCTCTCAACTTGCACTGATTCGACTGATATTCCACAATCTCAAGAGTGCTCACACTGAAGAGGTATCGTTCTTCAATGGCAGTTTGTTCAAACCCTGATCACAGGAGAATGCATAGGCAAAATGCTCAAGGCAAAGAGAAATAGTCAAAAGATGAGTTTCATTTGCCAGGGAAATGCTTTATACCAAATTGGCACGCATTTCAAGAAAGTACGGCCTTTTGCAATCATTAAAATATTTTAATATTTTAATATGACCTTTTCAATAGTTCCCATAAAATACTTGAGCGCACTTTTTAATATTTTAAGTCATTAAAATATTAAAATCCCTTTTTGAACATTTTTAAGTGATATAAAATATTATTAAAGTCAATGTAACTTTAATAAAACATTAAGTTAAATAATTAACTTAATCACTTAAAATTCCATAACTCGCTCAAAACTCAGAGTATTCCCGTGCCGTCAGAAGCTGTGGACCCCTGAAATGCCAACGCTCGCTATGATCCAATCACTGTCCACTGAAAACAAGAACAATCAAACTCTCCAGAATGCATCACTGACCCTCTATCCAAACTGGCTAGCCCACAAGGGTCCAATAAAGGGCTAACACACTGTTCCTGAGAACTGTCTAACGAGGGGACATCACACTTGCACAAGGTGTGTGTGACACTACAAAAACTTGTAAGCTAGCGCAAAGTGCTACTAAGGTGCATATAAGGTTCCCTAAGACTTATGGAGTTGCACTCTAATCATCTTCCAGGAAAGACAACTCTTCCCCCCAAAATATCTTTCCTTTGTTCCTCCTCACATGTCCAATGCTCCTCTAATGGATTTCGATCTACCTCCTTATGTCCCCCAAAATGATTTGCCTCCAAAAGTTGTACAACTTAGGAGTTTGCATAATACATCATTACACTCTTAAAAGCAGATATTTGCATTGGAGGAAAATAGGCTAGTTTATGCTCATTTATCAACTAAGTAAAAAATCCCTATAGCCAAGTAATTCATATTTACTTGTTTTTCGTTAGCTTGAAGGTGTTTCTAGGTAATTTTAACTGACTTTCAATAATTGGTTAACCTCACTCAAATACTAGAAGCTAGTACAAACGAAGACAAGTCTATATTATCCTACTTCAAAGGAGCACCTGATATTGCTACCATTATAGATAGATCATAAAGAGTGCAGACTCCCCAATTTATGGCTTGCTATCTACGATGGAATAGAGCGCTATCATTCTCTCATTAGAGGAATCTAATCTGCTGGAAAGTATTTTACCTTATCCTAAGAATATTGATGTGAAAAGTAAACGATTTCTCTTATCCGACACCAGCAGCACCTGCAGTTGACACATTGCAGCTCTGCAAGGGAATATGCATCTCACAGAGTTTGGAATTTTGCATCAGATGTCCATATTATTAAATAGCCACATTCATCTAGCCATAACTCGCACACAACAGTTCTTCCTTTACTATCCACTCCTCAAACGGCTTCTATTTCCAGAGTTTTAAGGATTTTTCTCCTGCCATGCTCTATCATGCACTAGTATCCCACCAATTTTCAATAATACCATTGCACATTATTTAGGAGAGCCAAACTCTGTGATAAAGTTTACCCACTCAAGAAACAGCAGGTTGCACTCAGAGACATTCAAGCTTTTCACAATCTATGCGTAGTTCATAAATGAAAATATATGCCTAAAGTTTTGCTAAATCGCTCTGGAGACACATCGCAAAGCTGATCTGTTTACATGTTCACCCTATTCTTGACATGTTTGAGAACTCATAATCTTGTTTGGCTCCATCAAGCATTGGGATCAGTTCACTCTGACTGCTAGGCCGCGGAGTGGGTATTGAATCCTTATATTCTATGCTACCCTCCAAATGTCGGAAATAGTTTCCTTAGGTTTTTAATTTCATTTTTATTGAGCAGTCGAACCATTTTTCTTATAACAGACAGCATTTTTGGCTATAAGGGATCTCAGTGTTGAACTCTTCTTCGTGAGTTTACGGAATGGCATACCAAGGGTTGAAGTTGGGAATCAAACTTGGACCTTGCGCATTTATGCAAGCCCACAAACCAATATCCCCTTGGAAGCAACAATGGCTGATGTTGTTTTAATCCAAAGTTATTTTGTTTCATGAGTTTTAAACCACACAAATAAACTAAATTTAACATCCTCTTCTATTTTCCGGCTCATACACAGCACAATGTCATAAAATTTTCTGAAACGTCTCGAAATTACGTAAGTATTCTCTAATAAACCCCAAAAATTACGAAACAACTGAGTCGAACTAATAAGTAGTTTACCTCGAGAGCTTGCAGAAAATAATCCTCAACCAGAGATCCCAATCCATCGCCAATTAGCGCTTTAACAGAATCAATAAAAACTGCCCGAGAAGGCCCCATATCTTCAAAATGAAGTACGTTTTTTGTAACCTCACAAAACACCTGCCAATTACGGGCAACGTCGCCAATGCTGTCATTATCCATGTTCTCCAAAGGAACAGATATGTCCATATCTACAGCCATATTTAGGGCGCGCTCTGATCACTTAAAAGCTGTCTGAATTTTGTGATTTTATGTCTCGCGTTTTAATCTATTGTCTTCTTTGGTTTTATTTGAAATTTCAGTGTATTTGTTAATGAGTAGCAGAGCACTGTCCGAATATAATTGGAAGGACGCATTTACACTGGTCCGTTCAGCTTCCCGTCTGGATATACTGAAATATTTGAAATCTAATTTGGCCGCCTACCATGTAAATTGGGTTACATATAATTCGCGCTTCTTGTTACGCCGAAGGCGTTCCCTCTATGAACGAACGAGGCGACTATATTTTTATATAATACAAAAAATTAATATATAAATATACTAGCAATCGCACTTTGGTGTGCAATGGGTACGTCGAAGAGGTGTGGAAGGTCAATTAGGAAAAAAATAGGGCTATTTTTTTTTGCATACATGAGGTAAATTGGTTGGTCAGCTATTTAGCAAATGATGTTGTTTGTGCAACAAAGGTCTCAATGGAGAAGTGATAGCTTCAAATCAACTGTGCACCCTCTCATAAGGATCTAAACATGATTGAAACAAAACATGTGAATGAGAAAGATAATCATGTGGTCACTTAGTGTTATCTCAAGAAATATTTTATAACAAATATTTGGAACTCTAGAAAACAAATAAGTAAGTACATAGGTGTACATCTAAGGTTTAATTCAACGAGGAGGTGGGAGAATGAGAGAGTTCATTATTAAATTGAATGGAAGACAATCAACACTTTACAAAGAAAAAGTAGCGGGGTTTGTTGTCTCATAGGCTATCTTTAGGCTTATGGACATTAAAAATCTTCTATTCTATTCAACCAACAAGGTATTGAAAAACAAGAATCTATATAGAATAGCATTTTATCATATTTATGTACATATATCACCAAGTTTAGGTTAATAGGTCTCAAAAAGTACATTAAGCAATAATAGAGAAGACTAGAGTTAAAGGATCCTAGGTTGTGAAAAGATCAAGCAACTGCGAACTAAAGAAATTCTAACATAACATGAGAATAGAGCCAAAGAGGTCAACTTCAAACCATAAAAACTAAGTATAACTAAAAATAGTGTTATATGGAAAGGATCTCCCAAGGAAACATTGAGATGGAAAATAAGAAAGATGGAACAACGATATCACCATGTTTGTAGCTTAGATCACCACAAAAGGGGCAATGCAAGATACAATGATGCCCATAATATGTGTAGAAATAAGATGGTCAAGATTAACAATACTTAAAGCAAGTCTGACACACATCCTAGAACCTTCTTAACATCCACAACCAATGAACCTCCGGTAATAAAGAAAAAGTTGGCAAAGGTAGGGAGAATGCTAGCAAAAGTTGTGGAGTATGGATTTACACTTGCCAATTTCATTTGCTTGAAAGTTTCTAAAGCTTTAAAAAAAAAATCATACATGGGATAACCTCTCATTGAAGCATTCTATCAAACAATTCACGATCCTTTTCTATGCTTCCACATTTTTCATACATGTCTACCAGAGCATTCCCAACTATAATAGCTAAAAAATATCTTCTTGCCATGATGCTTTGATGGATGTCCATACCCTGTTCCAAAGCTCCCATTTTGCACAAGCAAGGAGGGTACTAGTGAAGGTTGTGGAATTTAGCTTTACACTTGCAATTGTATTTTCTTGAAAGTTTCTAAAGCCTTTTCAACAAATCCATTTTGTACATATTCTGCAATCCATGAGATGACATATTTTTCAAGTATTTTGTCAAACATAAAGAATATATACAAATTGCATTATTGAAATGAGTTTCTAGGAAAAATTGTGTATATTTTGTTTTTGTCAGTGGTTCTAAATAGAGTAAAAGACAAACTATTGGATCCGCAAAGATAGCCAGTCCAATTTAGATCGTAATAAACACTTTGAAATTAGATGTTTATTATTTATTTTTATGATTGCATTTATTTATTCAATAAATTATTTATTCGAATTAATCAATTAAATATATGAGTTGAAGTTATATAAATTTAAATGAAATCAAGAAAGTTGAAAAAAGAGTAGACATAAATCAAGTCTAATTTGAAAATTGTAAAAGAGGTAGATGGCTTAGAAGATAAAAGAATTGTAGATGACTAAAATTAATTTCTAAAAGTCTTTATATTTTGATAATAGTTGGTAATATCCTAAGAAGTATAATGCCATACCAAGAATCATAAAAGTGTCTTTGTAGGTGTGGAAGTGTTAATAAACATGGATGTGCCCTATACACTCATAATTACATCTGTTGTAGTGACATTAAAATCTCTTACTATTAGCATGTGTACCATCTACTATAGTACCTGATAAGTATGAAAAGTTTAAGGAACATTGTGTTTATGGTATATTCAGGAACTTGCATAATTAAGCCCCTAAAAAGTATGTTTTCAACATAAAATTTTGTAAGAGTTGAAATTATTGGAAGAGTTGGAGTGTGTGGCTTTATAATGGTAGCACAATAATGATAATGGATTTGTGTTGTAGTTATGGAGTACGTGGCTTTATAATGGTAGTGCAATAATAATAATGGATATGTGTTATAGTTATGGAGCATGACCTAGGTGGTCTTGCAAAATAAAGGTGCATAAGTGTTCAAGAATGATAGATGATAATGAATCATTTCCATTTTTAGTCTCACTTAAATAAATACTCTTAGGACTAGTCCAATCATAAGACATGAAATAGAATTAGATTTTATACGTGAAAACAAGAATTAGAATATATAAAACACAACCACACATAATAATATTCAAATAAACACTAGTACATTATGATGTTCAAAATACCATACTTATATTATTGTAAATATAATGAAATTTCTACATTGTAAAAATGATATTCGTTAAAATAAAATATTGTAAAGCTCATATTTATTAGAATAAAATATTTTTAAATGATTGAAGATTTAAGTTAGCTCACAACATTTTATAAAATTTGAAAGTTACTTAGATCAAATCTTTATTCACATATTTAATTCACACTAATGAATGACAAATCTAAAAATCAATAATATAAATAAATAATAATAATAAATCAAAATATGCTTCTTGCCTGTAGTGCCAACAACCAAGGTTCAAACCTCACGGGGTCAATCTCTACCGTGTCAAAATTTGAGATTGGGGGAGACCCTATGGTGAAATGGTGGGGCTTCTTGCCTATAGTGCCAACAACCAAGGTTCAACCACACGGGATCACTCTCTACCGTGTCAACAATTGAGATTGCTTACCCCAATTTTGAGTGGGTGGATGGGTGGGCTCCCCCTCCGCCCCTCACACAGGCAATGGATGCCTAGGTGGTCGTGTGGTGGAGGACGGGATGGGCGGGAGGCATTCGGGCTTGGTTTGTAGCAGTCATGCCAACCAACTAAATTAGCGGCTTGCGGAGGTTTATTGCAGGGGCTAATTGACAGCTTTATAGCTCAAATTTTAAGGAGTGGGTTTAGAGGCATGTTGGGCGCTGTTATCACGAAGCTATCTAAGGGACACGTAGCGCACGGTAGTCCTTGTTCTGTGCGCGGACGTGCCGAGTGGTGATAACCATAATTTGCATTGATCACAGCTCTTAGTTGAAGTGAAGGGGGATGTATTTCTACTCATGCAAAGGACAGTTTGTAACGCCATTCATCTGGTTCCGTATACGATGGCTGGCGGATCATTATTAAGGTTTTCTATTAATCTCATGAAGTCCGTTCCTAAATTTAGGTTCGGTTCCTTGGTTTTTGCCTTTGTGTTTATTTTGCAGGGTGCACCGGTCAAATCTCTGGCAATGGAGAGACAATCGAAGTCGAAGTTCACCATTATCATTTCGGTGGAAGGTCTTGAATCCTTTGGTGTCGACACTCATGTCTCCTTAATGGCAACGGAAAGGCAAATCGCCTTTCGGGAGGTAACGGACCAGCGTCTAAAACGCATCTTGCTCGAGGACGACCCGGTGACGGTTGCAACAGTGAAGATGGTCCTTGGAAAGGGACATTTAGAGAGAAAAGAATTTGCTCGAGACAACGCCCAAATTTCATCAAGGTTTCTCGCCTCGCTCTTAGATATTGCCACCCCGAAGACATTGGCTAAAGAATTGATGGTGCGAATGTTTCGAAATGACTTGCTCGGTGGCATCGACACTACTCTGAAAGCGGCTCTTCCGGGCAAAGGCATACCGCGCCCTACGGACCTTGCGTCTATGTGGGAATCGGATGAAGCGATCAAAATTTACCCTTTTCTTCTGGACCTGAAAGGCCTCGAATTATCTAGACATCGTAAGCTTGCAGAGGTGGCAGTGGAGTTCTTGAAACAAAAAGTGAAGTTAGTGCCAGTGGTGGGAACGGACTGGGTGGAAGGTTTCATTTGTTTTGCAGAGGTAAATGGTTTCTGGTAATTAGTGGGATTCGGGTTGGTGTCCGTCTAGTTTTTTGGCTTGGTCTTGTCTTGTTACTCACAGTTCCTTCGAACCGGGGTCTAGTTTTTTGTAAATTTTGAAGAAGGTTGACTATGTGTTTATCTTTGTCTCGATGCTTCCAATATGGAACTGGTTGAACTCTTCCGTGTTTGTTTTTGGCTATATGAAGATCTTCAATGTAATTATTCCTGCATAGCAGACGAATGTATATTTCTCTTTATATAAATAAAATCATCACCTTACAGATCAAAAAAAATAATAATAATAAATCAAAATATAAAATATCATAAACAAATTTCATATATAATTTTACTACTTGCAAACTAATTAAAAAAATAAAGGAAAAGATCATGGCTATAAATTTTTACAGTTTGTACAAGGTGAACCTTCTTTGGAATATGTGTTCTCATTGTTTCCACCTTTGGTTGCTATTAATTCAAATTATCTCACTTGACATAGACCGCTTGCCACTAGATGCTTTCTCCAGCTATGTATTTTTTGCATGGATTAAATGCAAGGAATGTCATTCTAAAACCGTATTTACAAAAACACTAGAGGTTGGCTCAGTCAGAAAGTCCAAGCAAGCAAATACAAAAGGGTAGGTCATTCAAAGACTACGTGGCAGCTTAAAAATTGTCCTCTTGCACCACCAAGCCTTGTCGAGAAGGTACACTACACAACACATGGTCCTCCAAAGAAATTGGAATCCTCCACATCAAATTTGTAGAGCTCTCATTTTTAAAACAAACAATAGCTTTAAAATGCATGGGAAGATGTGAAACATGTTGATTTTGTATCTCTACAAAAGAGATAAGACAACATAAAATAAGCTTGTTATCACAAGCCACTACAACAACCAAACCCAAGATATTTAAACAACAATTAGTATGTGTCAAACTATGCTTTGTTGAAACCATATGATGTTGCCACATCTCAATGCAGTTTCTACAACATGTGCAATCGAGCTTCCTCTATTCAAATTCCATCAATCTTCCGTTTCTCCCTGCTGTGTGACAAAGGAATTACAGTCAAAAACAAGTCGTAAAGTTGAATACAAAGGCAACAAAGGGTTATGAAACATTTATTGTTGTGTTTCTCTCAATAGTGTTGCCTTTCGCTTGGATTTTTTCTCAGATATGGTTGTGGAGTATGTGTTTACCTTTCTTATTTATTATGCTTCCATTTTTATCATGTAATGATGATCTTAGTATTCTAATTTATCTAGATAATGGTGGTGGATTTGCAGGTGGAGTTTTAAATAGATTTGTTGCTAACATTTTTGGGTTTCATTCTCGAAATTATATATGCTTTGTATGTTCTTGTTGGATGAAAAATGTAGCTCCACACAAAAAAATCAAGCTCCTTGATCAAGTTGAACAGGGGGAAATGCCCTTTTTTGATTTTTTTTTTTTGTGGTCATGATTTAAAAGTCATTGTAATGTAAAAATGTATTATGCTTTTCTTATCTTTATATTGCAAAGATGATGGTCAATATGATTTGAAGGACTCATATATTTATTAATGAAGATTCAGTAGAATTTGAAGTATACTAAGATTCTCAACTTGTACAGCTGTCTGTTGCCTCCTCGTAATGATTTTTGTATTTCTCTCTATCCATTTTATTCATGTTTTTTAAGACGAATAATTGACTTACTAAATAATATATTTATGTTATTTTTGGGTAACTCTCACAACCACCGTATTAGTTGGGTAGGCTTCTTAACTAGAAGCTCCCAAACTATGAAGGAAAATTAGATGATGTATATGATCCCATGAAAGGCAAGAGATGGAGATGGAGATGGAGGTGGAGGAGGAGTATGGAGAGAAGGAGAGAGAGATAAGGTATTTGATGGATGTTCATACCCTATTCCAATGCTCCTATTTTGGAGCAAGCAGGGAGAATGTTGGCAAAAGTTGTGGAGTTTGGCTTTACATATGCCAGTTGCATTTTCTTGAAAATTTCTAAAGCTTTTTAAAACAATTCATTTTGTGCATATCTTGCAATCATTGCATTCCATGAGACAATCTCTCTTTGAGGCATCATGTCAAACAATTCACATGCCTTTTCTATTCTTCCACATTTTCATACACGTCTACCAGAGCATTTTCAACCATAATATCTGAAAAAAAATCCCCCTTCCATGATGCTTTGATGAATGTACATACTCTGCTTGAAGCTCCTGGCAAAGGTTGTGGAATTTGGCTTTACATTTGCCAATTGCATTTGCTTGGAAGTCTAAAGCCTTTTCAACAAATCCATTTTGTACATATTCTGCAATCATCGCAATCCACGAGAAGAGATTTTCTTTCAGGTATTCTGTCAAACAGTTCATGTGCCTTGGTAATACTTCCACTTTTTGAATGCATGTCTACCAGGGCAGTCACGACTATAATATCTAACAAAGTTCCTCTGTTTTTATGCTACAATGAACGTACATACTGTTCCAAAGCTACCATTTTGGTATGTGCAAGAAGGATGATAGAAAAGGTTGCAGAATTTGGCTTTAAACCTGAAAATTGCATTTGCTTGGAAATTTCTAAAGCCTTTTCAACAAATCCATTTTGTGCATAGCCTATAATTGTTGGAGTCCTCAAGACCACATATCTTTGAGGCACCTTGTCAAACACTTCACGTGCCTTGTCTATGCTTCCACATTTTGCATACATGTCTGCTAGGGAAATTGCAACTACAACATCTGACAAAATTCCTCCATCCCTTATGCTTTGATGGGTGTCCATACGTTGTTCCAAAGCGCCCATTTTTGCACAGGTAGGGAGAACAGTAGCAAAGGTTGTGGAGTATGGATTTACAATTGCCAATTGCATTTGCTTGAGAGTTTCTAAAGGCATTGCAATCCTTTTGAATTTTTTTCATGGATTTTCCTAAACCATAAGGTAGAAAATTGGTGGCAACCATGTCATGGTGGTTTTTCTTGGGCATTGCATTCTACGGTAGTAATTTGTTGCAAAAAGATACATATTGAGCAGTGGGATGGTTGGAGGAGTCAGAGAATGAAGTTTTTTACAAAGAAAGAGTGTAGGCGTGACAAAACTGCTCTGTCGAGTTATACGATCTCTCAAGTTAGCTTTGTCCACTTCAAATAGGATATTGGCCATAAAATACAAAATATAATTAATATATTATATATATTTTATATAATAGTAATACAAATTAAATTATATATAATATAATTATATTTGTTATTATATATAATAGTATATATAGGTTATATCATTATTATATATTATATTCTATCATAAAAATTATTATAATTAATAATTAATATATTCTTATATAGAACAAATTAAATTAATATATAAAAAATCTATAGTTTAATTGATCTTTGGAGAGATTAGGAAAAAGAAAGAGAGATAGAGGGGGAGACAATTCTATATAGAGAGAGTCCAATATATACTAACACTTGCAGCTAAAGGTGGTTGATGATTACACGGATAAAAAACTATATGTATGTTAATATGTTAGAGAGTATGTGTTTGTGCATGGATGTGCTACAACTTCTAGTTGCATGTGGCTAGATTAAACAATTAATAATAGGTGCTAAATAATGGAATGAAATAAATTTAGACAAATCTAGAATTTTTCTTTAAAGAATTAAGTATTATCTGATTATGAAATATTTGTATACAGATTTAAAACATAAACCAATACAAATGAAAAAAGAAAGTTGTCATCAAATTGACAAAAACTACTGCAAATGGAAATAGAATGTTCCCATCCAGTTGTGAAATAAATATTTATCTAGTTTTTATGTGATATGTGAGATTTTGGAGGCTTTTACCTAATATTTTAGAGGATTTTACCATTAAACGATAGTTGGTTTACCATTAAATGGTAGCTGAAAATTGTTTTCCAATGACTCAATAATGGTTTGTAGACGTGATACTTTTTCAAGCTCAAATCTCACACTATATGTAGTCTATCGGCTAATAAAGAGAGAAACTCAAAAGATAAAGAATGAGAAAAAGAGACAAATTTAAATAGATAGATATCGAGAGAGAGAAAGAGAGATATAGATGGAGACAAAGATTGAAAGAGAGAGGAATAGACAAAGAGAGATAGAGCATGAGAGAGAAATATAAGAGATACAAAGGAAAAAAGAGAGAAAAGAGAAAATTTTGATTAGTTGTTTCATGTCAACAATCCAAGGATGGCATGTGTCCTTGGGGAGTTATGCTCAAGGTAGCATGTCATTTGATCAAGGATATGATAATTCACCATTAAAACCTCTTCAATGTACCCATTGCACACTTAAGGAGACAAACATATAGAGAGAGAAAGAGAGAAAGAGAAAGGAAGAGAAAAGGGAGAGGGAGATAGAGATAAGCTATAGATAGGTGGAGAGAGAAAAAAAGAGGAGAGCAAGAGAGAGGGAGAAAAATGAGACAGAGGAGAAAGAGACGAAGATATAAATAAAGGGATAAAAAGAAGGATAGGGAAAAAAAAGAGAAGAGAGAGAAACAGAGATAGAGATAGAGATAGAGAGAGAAAGAGAGAAATAAAAACAAAGAGATAAAGAGGGAGACAAAGAGATATATAGAGAGATAGGTAGAGATATAGAAGAATAAAGAGGGACATGGAAAGAGGTTTAATAGTGAGGGATATAGAGAAAAATAGACGGAGGAAAAGAAAAGAGAGGAGAGGAGAAAGACACAGATAGAGAGTCACATAAAGAGATAGGGAAATAAAGATAGAGAGGGAGACAAAGAGATAGAGAGAGGTAGAGAGATAAAGAGATAAAAATGAATAGATGTAGATATAGGGAGGGTGATTGATATATCTTTCCCTATTGCTCTCTATCTCTCTATATCTCCCACTATCTATGTCACTCCCTCTCCCCCTCTCTATTTATAGAGATATCTCTCCCTCTCCACCCCTCTCTCACATTCACTCTATCTCTCCTACTCTA